>VCMS01000360.1:48669-99907 GCA_022539475.1 Gracilaria domingensis
CCCACCGAGGAAGCGTTGCCACCCAGGAACGGAAAGATATCAGAACGCCTGTCAGTTGCACCAGGAACGGAAAACAGACCCTGTCAAGGAACTGAACAGTTGATTTGATCATGTACCTGAATCTCATAGAGGTAAGATAAGAGAAATGTTGAGGAGTTCACACCCATGTGGGATGGATCCCTCGGGACAATTGGAATCACGGAACACCGTATTGACCTACTTCCAGGTACTAGCCCCATTTCCCAACACCCATACCGGGCTGGTCCCAAAGCTAGGGAAGAAGAGCAATCTCAGGTTGAGAAGATGTTACGCGCTGGCGTCATAGAGGCGGCTCATTCCGCTTGGGCCTCACCCGTGGTGCTAGTTCCAAAAGCGGACGGATCATGGCGATTCTGTATTGATTACCGTCGTCTAAATTCGGTCACCGTCAAAGACGTTTATCCCATACCCAGGATGGACGAATACATTGACTCGCTTGGGAGTGCTACAGTGTTCACCGCCTTGGATGCCAATTGGGGATACTGGCAAGTTCCGATCCGTGAAAAGGATAAGGACAAAACAGCTTTTGTGTGCCACCAAGGTTTGTACCGGTTTAAACGAATGCCGTTCGGATTAACCAACGCACCGGCTACGTTTCAACGTGCTATCGATATCCTCTTGGCTCGATTCAAGTGGAAAACCTGCTTGGTGTATCTTGACGATATCATCGTGTTCTCCGATAACCTTGATGACCACTTAACACACGTCCGGGACGTCATGAGAGTCCTCAGGGACGCGGGCATTACGCTGAAACTCAAGAAGTGCGAGTTCTTCACAGATTCTGTCAAATACCTAGGGCATATCATTCGACCTGGACAGCTCTCAGTTGACGCAGTTCGCGTGAAGTCGCTGAAGGAAGCGAAACACCCTACGACACAAACGGAACTCCGCAGTTTTCTGGGTCTTTGTAATGTATATCGGCGTTTTGTCCCGAACTTCGCAGATATTGCGACCCCCTTAACCACCTTTTGAGAAAAGGTCAACCAGTTCAACTGGAACCCCTAGGCGACGCGGAAGCGTCTGCCTTTTCGGCATTAATTGACGCAGTAACGTCACCGCCAATCTTGGCTTTGCCTAAGCTAGGACTTCCATTCGAAGTAGACACTGACGCCAGTGCACACCAGGTTGGTTGCGCCCTGTTTCAGGTCACGGAAGACGGCGTGAGACATCCAATTGGATACTGGTCGCGATCCTTGAACGTACACGAACGTAACTACTCAGTTTCGGAGAAAGAGTGCTTAGCCGTTGTATGGGCTCTAACTACACTGAGGCCATATCTTATGGGCAACCATTTTACGGTACATACGGACCACTCATCTCTCCGATGGCTCATGGAAATCTCGGAACCATCAGGACGCTTGATGCGTTGGCGCTTGAGGTTATCGGAGTTCGATTTCACAGTTACGTACAAAAAAGGAACGTTGAATCTGCAGGCAGATGCACTCTCCCGCTTGGGAACAAATGCAGAAGCGGCACCAGTTGACGATCTGGACATACCATGCTTTATGGTGGAAGAACAAGCAGGTTGGGTCGAATCTTTGTCGGATGACATCTGTGACGACATCCTGCTCACTTCTGAGAAGTTGGATCCCTTGACTGGATCTTTTGTACCCATCACTCCCGAGGAGATGATCCGAGAACAGCAAACGGATGAGTTTTGTACGCGAATTCGCGCTCGTCTCAATGGAGGAGATCGTATACCTTTTCAGGTTAACGATCAGGGGTACCTGGTTAGGTTGGTCGAAGCGTATACCCAAATTGTGGTCCCATACTCGCTGCAAAACCGTGTGTTGGTCATGACACACTATGTGAAGGTAGGAGCCCACCCAGGAGGTCGAAAACTATACTTGACCCTGCGTAGGGATTTTACTGGCCGTCAATGGCATTGGACTGCTACGCAGTACGACGCTCTTGCACCGAGTGCGCTAAGAATAACGTGAAACTTCGTAAGTACTCGAAGAAGTTAACGCTGTTCCCAGCACGGTCTCCTTTGGAGTTTATCGCTATCGATATCTTAGGTGAATTGATCAGAACCGCAAGAGGTAATCGATACCTTCTGGTTATCACCGATCGGTTCTCTAAGTTGATACGGACAGTCCCGCTGAAACGGACTACGGCCACCGTGGTTGCACAAGCTTTTGTCACCCACTGGGTCTTTGTGTACGGTCCACCGGTTCATCTATTATCAGATAACGGTTCACAGTTCACGTCGAAGTTTTTCCAGGACGTCTGTCGGATCTTGAGTGTCAAGAATCTATTTACGACCACCTACCACCCCCAAACAAATGGTCAGGTAGAACGATTTAACCGTACCATGCTGAATGCATTAAGATCTTATGTGGCAGATCATCCTAAGGATTGGGATTTGTATACGGAAGCTATTACGTATGCGTACAACACCCAAGTCCACCGGGTAACGAAGCTAGCACCTTTTGAGTTGGTATTGTCAAGAGTACCGCCACCGGTTGCAATCGAGGCTCAAGAAACGCTTTCTACGTACCCGTCTGTTGGGTTATACAGGAACGCTTGGAAGGATTGGTTAACCAAAATGGTACCGGTCGCTTGCACAGCGATGGATAAGGCGCAGGCCGCTTATAAGCGCAACTTCGACGCGAAGGTTAAGACCCCATTACCAAAGGTCAAACCAGACGATATGGTATTTCTCCGCAAAGAATACTATAATCCGGAGAAGGAACGCCGCCACAAGCTCTCGCCTATCGCGGAAGGACCCTACAAGGTTATTTCCGTCACGGACGATACCGTAGTATTGGATATCAATAATCTCCACGAACGGATATCGTTAGACCGTGTCGCGCTGGCCCCACCACCCTACGTTCACGTTAACACCCAACTGGGTGAAGCTACAGGGGACGAACAGGTCGTATCTTCGCGCCCTGCGACTCTCCGCCCTGATCGCGGCTTATCGGATCTACCGAAGTCAGAATCACCCACGCGGGTAGCACAACCCGTTGCGGGAGACGAAGAGGAAAACTCAACTAGAGTTGACCCCCACCGGACGTCGTGGCTCCCGTGCCACCGCCTAAGGAGGGGTAGGAAAGTACGGAACCCGTTACACCGGCGTCGCACGGTCACACTGTGTCGCATGGTACCGCAACCAATCTCGCGGTCTCTACCGATAGCGTTGTGGTGCGCCGAGGCGCTGTACCTCGTGGTGATACTCCGTCGAGTTCGTTGAGCAATGCGCTGGAAACGGCACGACCCACCCAGGGGGTACACACCGCTGTGGATAACGTAACCCTGTCGGGAACACCACAACTGAGTGAGGTCACCACCCGCAGAGCGGAGAAGACAGTATCTGTAGACCCGGGCTTTCCGGGGAACGCAGAACCGCAAGCGGTAGATCAGCTCAATGTTACCGACCGGTGTTAACCACGCCGTGGTATCAGGAAACGAGAAGTCGTACTTACCCGCGTATTATTTGGGAAAACAACCTTGGAAAGGTGAAGCACGAAGTACGAGTTTGGAAACCGTCGATGGTGAACCCACGCCGCGTGGCAGAGGACTCATGACACACCCAAGTGGAGAGTAACACGTTGTGCGACGTGGTGACGTATGGAAAGCACCGCCGACGCGGGGAACTGCTGACAGTAAGTCGCGTGCGCGAGTACCACACGTGCACGGTGCACGATGTACGGTCGCCAACTGTAGGCGAACGGACACCTGTTAGGGTAACTCGTGGCTCACACGTGCCACCGCCTGGCCAACCAGAAGGCCGCGATATGCACCGTGATTGGTCAATCCGCCTCCATGGCGCACGAGCGAGACCCTGCCCGTTCTCCGTCGCACGGACGATCCTTCTGGATAGCAAGAGGGAGCTCAGAATCCCGAAGCTACCGTTGGACGGTCGGAAGCTGAACCAAAACGAGCCGAAGCTCGTCAGACTCAAGGAGGAGAGTATTTCAAGAAGAACCTTTCAGGTTGAAGATTGGACGCTCCTGGCGTAAGTTGTAGTTGTCGCGCAGCAAGGAACTCCTAGTGAGTCGTGACTGGTTAAGTCCAAGAGGAACCCCTCTAGAGGTTAGCCGGCCACCACCTCGCCACCCTCGAAGGTACGAAACCACAATGGGTGAAGGAGAGCAGTCAAACACCGAGGTGTACCCGCAGGAATACGTGATCGAACGTATCGTACGTCATGTTGTAGACCCCGATGGGACGGTACTGTACCAAGTGCGATGGTATGGCTACTCCGCCGAGGAGGACACCATGGAGCCGGTCGAGCACCTACCTAGGTCGAAGATCGTTTCATACCACCGTCGCACTCGGTCAGCCTTGCCGTCCAACCTGGACCAAGCCCAGGTGGGATAAGAACCGTTCCCGGTGAGGAGCTTTCAACTATACCGCGATGCGGAAGACTCAGAATGGAGAGTTGACCCCTCCTGTGTGGGGATGAAGGAAGGAAGAAGACCAATGAAGCGGTGAAGACTGAACTAGAGGAAGTGAGAAGAAAGAAAGAAGAGCATACCGAAATGCCGGTTGTACCGATTTAAAACGGTTAGAGTAGAAGAAGCACCAAAGAAGTGAAGTACACTTGAACACAGTGTGAGTGAAGAAGTAATCGAAGATCGATCAAGTTCGTGGAGAACAGGCAAAAGGGTGAAGGGAAAGTTACCACTAGATGGTTTTATTGTTTCTATCTTATACTAAGGACCAAGTCCTCCAGCCCTGCTGGTCATCTTACACCCCCGATGAGGGACCGGCACCGCCGCTACCGGAGGGACCCTGCGAAGGGTGCGGAACGGCGTAAGCCAGTATCCCTGCCATAGTGGTGAGATGATCGGGCACGATAATTCCAGCGTTCTGGAGACTGGCGCGCAACATCGCGATGTTCGCCGGAGAATCTCCCGGAGCGACCGGAGCTGTCGGGGCCGGAAGGACCGAAGGAACGGTAGCCGCTACAGGGGCCGGACCCACCACCGGAACACTCGCTTGAGTCGGAACATTCCAACCCACAGGAGCCTGGGGTACCCCGCCGCTGGCGTGCAACACCTGATTCGCCGCCGGTAGGTCGTTCACCAATTCCTGGTCCATCTCGACGAGTGCTCCAGCCGCCTCTCCACCAGTATCCATGTTCGGATCATCCAGATCTACTGGGGCGACCCAGTTGTCACTGAACATGAACCCAACGGGGTGACTGTCTGGAATCGACCGTGGCTGGTTCGCTGCCCACTCGGCATACGCGCTAGTCGTCATCGTACCCTCCCATGGGTCGTAATACACGAAATCTCCTGCTGTGGGATGTCTCCTACCGGGTGAGCGGTCGTAGTGACGACGAGGACCTTTCCCGCGTTGCGAACGGGGCACCGTTTCCCAATCGACTCCATCGATAACATCTAAGATGTAATGGATCTCATCCACGTTCTCTTCGGACCCCAAGGGAGTGTGCAAATCCAGCGAGCGAATAATGCTGCGAAGCATCGGCGGAATATACCAAACACGGTAGTTGTCGTAAGCCTCCCAGAGGAGAAACGCTGCTACGCGTGCCGCCCACTCGCCGGCTACGAGACCCCACCATCCGGAACGCGGATCGTTGATCAATCGGGAGCCGATGTAACTCAAGCACGGAGTTCTGCAAAACACCCTTTGGGTACCTCCACATCACGCCACCAATCTGGTAGAGGAGGGAACCGTCCAACAAAGGCCTGCGGTCTGTACCTCTCGATCTCGATATTCGGGTACGGAATCAGATACCCATGACGGGAACGAGCTTTCCGCTCAAACCGAATGCGGTTGACGAACCCACCCTGGGAAGCGTTCTTGCGAAGATAACGGAACTCCGCTCGGAGTATGGGCCGATTTCAGCACAACATCAACCTCGATGTGGTCGGGCCATCGCCAGCGTACCGCGCATGGTCGAACGTCGCCAAGTTGTCTCCATATCGGACTTCACCGAAAGTACGGTAGAACGGAGTATCGAACCCATATGACGGTGGAACCAGGTGCTCGAGGTGCACTCGACTGAGTCTCTTGTACGCCAACTTCGCGTGTTCCGCGCGCGCGTTGTTCAGGTTCTCACCCTCGCGGGTATCGTACCGGAGAAGCATCGGGTCGATCGCTATACGAACTTTCCATTCTGGGGATTGCACTACCGCTAACGGCAGACCGCCCGGTAGGAAGCCGTTTTCGGCATACGACTCCAGGAGAGTGTCATCGTTAACAGCTACCGGATGAAACCACGGTGCACGGCTGAACGCAAACCCATCACGGAGTGGATCGCGTACTGCGAGAGATTCCTTCGATATCCAACCAGCTTGGTTCGCCATCAGCGGCATCGCTTGCGCTGAATTCCATAACGGAACGTTCACCGGGACCATCGGTTGAGACTGAGGCAGTGGAGCCGTCGCAGAACCCGGCAGAGGGTAGTTCGACGCGCTCGCCTGACCCGTCGGGTGATGAGGAAACTGATTCGGGTTCATCGGAATGACAGATGATGTACTGTGATCGAGTTCGGATACTTGAATACTCTGTTCGCTTGAGTGTGTATCGCGCTTGCGAGGTATAGAAACCGAGGAGTTGGTACCGCTCATAATTGTGACGTATTTACGTACTTGCGTTTCGCACAAAACTTCAGCCTCGAAGTCGTTCTCGGCTCTAAGGAGGGGGAGATGTAGAGCAACGCATTTTGCGTGGTTATCAGGATGATGCGCCTCATATACTCAGGGGAGTGATACGAGGATGCACTCGAAGAGTTATGAGTTGGACCCAATTTTGGCGGTTACTTTTGGAATGGCTTTCCCACAGTTACCTGTAATCAGGGTTGCCATTGCTGGCCAATACCGCTAGGTGGACGCGTGTACTACACCACCGTGTGTGTGCATATTACGGGACAATAGGTAGTGCACCTGAGGTGCCTGACACTGGGCTAGCCACGTGTACGGACCCCTGCGGGTGTGCACCACGTGTACATAGTTAGTTTAGACCTACTTAGGTGAGCTCGACCTCGTCGTCGCGAGCACCTTTGTAAAGTCAACCCGAGCACTTCTAAGTGAACTCTTTGTCGAGTAGCGCTCTCCTGAGTGGACTCTACACGAGTGAGGCTCTGGTGCCAACCGCCTACGTGGGTTATCACTCTCGCGAGTATAGCCACGTCTGGTTACGGTGGTCCTACCCTCTCGGTACCTTTGAGGAACATCTGTCGTTGATGTCGGGACCTGAGGGTCGTACCGAGGAGGTATAGGACTACATTACGAAGTGATCCGACTCTGTATAGAGTTTTGCCGTGTTTACGGAAACCCGTGCATTACCGTTGGAGGATCTCGCCCCGCTCCGGGCACAGTGCCGAGGAGGCCCTACCCGTCGCGTGTGGGTGTTGTTTGGTTGTTGTTTTCTGTTGCTTTCCCTCTCGGGACTACACCTGTCGTTGGTCGTGTTTCATCGTTGCCGATACCACCCCATCTCTGGAGTTTCTCATCGTTTCCTCACCACGTGGCCTATCACCTCTGTAGGTATAGCCAGTTGCCACTTCGGCCTTACAACCGAGTTACGGTGGTACAGAGGGCTCTGTCACTGGTCTGCCATCTCTCACGAGAGCGGACCTTCGGACAGTCTGGTGGGTTTCACTCTTCCGAGTTTGCCCCACAAGAACGAGAAGTTAATTTCTGTGAACACAATCAAGAAGTCAATACGAAGGAAGCTACCTGTATTTGTTGTAGCACTTCGGCCTTCAAAAGAAGAAACCTATGAAGCAGCGAATGATCATAAACTCAAAGAACTACTTGAAGAATACAAGGACCTATTTCCAGAGAAATTACCAAAAGGATTACCCCCTCACCGAGAACAAGATTTTCATATCGAGTTATCCCCTGAAGCAACACCTCAGAAGAAAGACGTATATCGAATGTCAGATAAAGAGTTGAAAGAGCTAAAGAAGCAACTCCATGAACCTTTGGAACAAGGTTTTATTCGACCTAGTTCAAGCCCTTGGGGTGCCAATGTTCTTTTCGCAGCAAAGAAGGATGGGAGCCTAAGACTTTGCATTGATTACCGAGCCCTCAATAAGTTGACCATCAAAAATAGTTACCCTATTCCAAGGATTGATGATATTTTTGACCAACTCCGTGGCGCAAAAGTATTTTCAAAAATCGATTTAAGGTGGGGTTACCACCAAATTCGACTCTCTGATACCTCCATTCCACTTACCGCTTTCAGAACTAGATATGGCCATTTTGAGTTTCTTGTCCTACTTTTCGGCCTCACAAACGCACCCGCAAGTTTCATGAGCTTAATGAACAATGTACTGAAGGATCATTTGGATAAATTTGTCCTGGTGTATCTCGACGACATTCTTATTTACAGCAAAACTGTAGAGGAGCATATGGAACACATTAGAAAAGTATTCGACCAACTTCGTGCACACAAGCTGTATGGGAAGCTTTCAAAGTGTGAATTTCTAAAGAAAGAGGTTGAATACCTCGGGCATGTGGTTACACCCGAAGGAATATCAGTAGAGAAACAAAAAGTGAAAGCCATCATAAATTGGGAAACACCGAAGAATAAGACCGATGTTCAAGCTTTCCTTGGACTTGTTAATTACTACCGCCGATTTATTAAGAACTGCTCCGAAATATCAAAACCACTAACCGCTCTGTGTGGAAATAACCCATTCAAGTGGGGAGGGGATCAAGAAAACGCCTTCAAAAATCTGAAAGAAGCAGTTTCAAGTACACCAGTGCTGCGTCATTTTGACCCCAAACTGCCTATCATCGTAACCACTGACGCATCTCAGTATGCTCTAGGAGCAGTATTGGAACAAATAGAAAACGGTATTGCCCGACCTGTTGCATTTCATTCAAGAACCTTGAATCCAGCCGAGCAACGCTACGCCGCCCACGAGCGAGAACTTCTTGCAGTTGTAGACACGTTAAGAGTTTGGAGAGTCCACTTACATGGAAAACGCTCCAAAGTGCGTACAGATCACTTTCCACTGAAGTATCTGCAAACACAGCCAAATCTTTCCCAACGTCAAGTAAGATGGCTCGAAAGGATCGTTGAGTTTGATTTCACTTTCGAACCAATCAAAGGAAAATCCAACATAGTTGCAGATGCTCTCTCAAGATATCCTAAGCATGTTGAAGATCCGCTGGCTAGTAACCTCTCTCTATTAGATGAAGCAGTCTCCAGAACCAACCCGTTGAACTCTTTATCTCTTATTTTTGAAATATCCAAGAAGGATATGCGCGCATTCACTGATGGATATAAGAAGGACAACGAATTTTCAGCTGCTTACCTGAATCCGGAACTTCCCTTTGAACGAAAAGGAAATCTTCTCTACACCTACACGAAGACATGCCAGAAGTGTCAGGAGACGAAGCCAATTACCAAGAAGCCGCATGGATATCTCCAGCCATTAGAACCCCCATTGAAGAAGTGGTCTCAGATCACAATGGATTTCATTACTCCACTTCCACGAACTAAGTCTGGAAACAGTGCCATATATGTAGTAGTCGATCGCCTTTCGAAACTTATACGCATCATTCCCACAACCAAGAATGTCACTGCTGTAGAAACAGCCAAGTTATATCTGGAGAATATCTATCGTCATCATGGACTTTCTGATTCCATAGTATCCGATAGAGATTCAATATTTATGAGTAAGTTCTGGAAGGAAGTATTTCGATCACTTGGCACAAAATTAAAGCCATCATCAGCATATCACCCACAGACAGATGGAGAAACCGAAGTAATGAATAAGAAGATTGAAGAGATGATCAGATGTTTTGTCAACCACAGGCAGAATAATTGGGATGAACACCTCATTCAATTCGAAGTTGCTTACAATTCTTCAGTCAATTCTACCACGTCATTTACTCCATTCTTTCTCACATACGGAGAGGAACCACGTGTTTTACCAATGGATGCAATCACTTCCCAGAATCAAGCCGCCTCTGAGTTTCTGACAAGTATTTCAGATGCTGTCAAGCTTGCTAGGAGCCAAATCAGCAAGATAAGCAAGTACTCAGAAAGCTACTATAATCGGAAACGAACGTTTTGCGACTTAAAAGTTGGTGACTACGTCATGCTATCGACAAAGAATCTCAAGATGGACGAAACAGGCCCACGGAACAAACTCGGAATCAAGTACTGTGGTCCATTCAGAATCACGGAACAAGTAAGCCCAGTAATCTTTCGACTTGATATAGGGACTTTCATGAAGCAGAGAAAAATACATGACGTGTTTCATTGCCAACTACTCAGAAGATACCATGAAGACAATACCTTCAGAAGACCCCAGCCCAAGCCAACAGTCATCCAATTATCTGATGCAACAGAAGAATATGATGTGGAAGCAATTCTTAATCATCGAAAACGGAAACGCAAGTCAGAATACCTTGTCAAATAGCTTGGTTATCCCGATCACGAAAATATGTGGCTCCCTGAATCCGAACTCAAAAACTGTTTTGACCTCCTCGAGCAGTATAAAAGAAGCCACAACCTCTGAACATCTCCGGGCCCAGTAACCACCCATCACCAACAATGACGAACAACGGACAGCCGAACATCGCGAACAATCTGCAACTCGACAACGCCAGTCAGTTCTACCGTCGTATAGTTCTTGGGGGACGAAGGATGCTTACCTGGTTTGATGGTATTACCGATGAACTTTTCGAGAGATTTCGTCTTGCATGGGCCTCATGTCATATTTGCTTTGCCTTTCTGCAAGTTCGAGGACCATTTCTAACCCCAGAGAATGCGATCATGCTAAGAAAGCTATTCAAAGCTTATGAAGATGGCACACTTGAAGATATTCATGAAGAGTTCGTTCTATTCCTATTCTCTTACCTGGTATCTCAGTTTGGTCACCTCTCGCCGCACCCCGGAGATACATTCTTGAATACAATTGAAAGTGCTATTTTACACATCGAGGAATTTGGAGATAATACTGATCTTTCCATAACGTTTGAACCGCGTTCCGATATGGTTCTCTTCCCTAACCCTCCAGGACAGTTTCAAAATCATCCTATTCCGAATGGTACGCCCAACAACTGACGAGTCGGGACGACTCTCCTTAATGGGGGAAGTGATGTTAGGATTTCGTTAATTATGGTCATGTTTTTATTTGAATTTGTTATATTGCTATGCTTTTAGTTAGTAATTTAATGTTTTGATGCTTTCTTTGAATTCCCCGTGGTCTAGAGATCCGATTTGATACCCTAAAGATCCTCAGAGTCTTTGTTTGACATTAGTTGTCATAATGTTACCAAGACATGTCACGTGTGATGTCTGCCTCGTCAGTTGACGTCATGACTGACTTCATAGTTTCGGTGCCTTGCTGGAACTTCTACAAATGGACACGTTGCAGGAACTTCTAGAAGCTTCTAGAAGACTCCACTGTCGATTTCTACGCACAGTTTCTACACTAAATCCGACGCAAGGGCCAGTACTCATAGACACATTAGTTTGAGGGATATTCTAGAAAGCTGCGTTAGCGACCTTATTTTCGAAGGTCCGATTCTCCATATAAACCCTGGTCGACTGCCCGAACTCTCCTCGGCAGTCACCATCGTTCACGTTCTCAACCATTGTTCAACCTCAGACCCAGTGTTCTAACAAGTTTGTCGCATTTTGCGACACGCGCCACCAGCATCTGGCTTACGCGGTATTGATCGCGAGCTGCTTTCGCAGCTCAGGTGAGCTCGCGTCCAGGCCGAGGGCGACAATAAAGTAGACGCTGTCCGGCCCGAGTGAGGCCCGGTCAGAGGTCCGGACAGACGGGAACTTCACTCCCGGATCGCTTGCTTGCTCGATGCGAAGAAAGGACAGCGAACGAAGGCTCTGCTGCGCACGCTTCCCATGCGCTCCACAACGCGAGTAACATTAGATGCAAAGAACAATTTGCTTCGCGAGGGACAATCATAAAAGCCTCCCAATCTCAGGAGACAACCCACATCGGCAAGGCAGAACCGGTAGGGTGTGCCCTCTCTAGCTCTCTTTCAGAGCGACGCTTACCCGCCACCGTGCTGCACAAGCAAGCCCAACACGAATCAACAAACAGACAACTATAACAAACTCTTTCAAACTGTATGACTTCGTTCTTCGTCTCCCAACTCATTTCTGCAAGACTCTCTTTATTCTGATATCTATGGCCACCGCATAGGACGCATTTATTACTACTGCAACGCAAGCAGCCGATGCTTTGCACTGCAATTTATCAGGCATAGATGAGTCTAGCGTTGGTTGGCGTGTGGAGGGCTTCTACGAAAATCAATTCGATGATCCTGCCAACTTTCTGAGAGCGAATGAATTATGAGGCGTTGGAGAACAAGTCTGTTTATTCCTGGTTCTCCTCAGCACTGCCTTTATATTGAGTGTAGACAGCACAAAAGTGCTCTCGTAAGCACTAAAATATAAGCAGTTGAACAAACGGGTGCCACCTAATCTATATTACTCCTGAGATCCTCCGTCGAACGGTAGGGGTTTAAGAGTCCAAAGGCGATAAAGCGGTATACGTTCGGAATCCAGAATAGGTGTGCACAGAGAAATAAGCTTATGCTTCAAAACGAAAGGGATCAGCCCGATAGTACCATCTGTGAAGTACTCCAGCAAAATAAGGCGACTACAGTTTAGGTTCTGCACCACCATCAAACTTAATTAGTTGTTGCGTTTTGTTCACCACTTCCATAAACTTCTGAACAGTCTGGTTACACCTCTTCGGTGCGTGGCTCAACGCAATCTTCGGAATCATGCGCGCTAAAAGCCGCATAAATAGTTGAACGATTTTCCCGGTATTCTTGACAGTAATTATCCATTCAATAAAAGAACCAAATCCTTTGTTATCTTCCCCAGCCCCCGACGTCACTTCCATGTCATACGAGCATTACTGGCGGGCATCTTGAGGTTCCTGCTGTGCACTGGACAGTTCAGAAAAAACGACGAGATGCGTCTGACTTCAGTTGCTGTCATGAAAGGCGCGAAGAAGATAGATTCGGCATCAAAGGCGTCCTGTTCACTGACTAGAACAATGAAAGCATCGCAGTTGCGAGGGCAGCGTGCCCTCAGGCCCATAACCTCTTAAAGCGAATGCATTATGAGGCGTTGGAGAACAAGACTGTGTGTCTGGTTCTCCTCAGCACTGCCTTTATATTGAGTGTAGGCAGCACAAAGTGCTCTCGTAAGCACTAAAATATAAGCAGTTGAATATGTGGAGAAACTGAAACGTCTGTGTAGCACATATTGCTCAAGAACGTTGCAGTCTGGTTATACTGCAACGTCCGCATGGATCAACATGGTGCAAGACGTTGCACTGCACACTGGTGCAGTGGTTGGAAGTGACAAGTCAGCAGAGCGTTCCAAACGGGCTGCTCTCTAATCAGAAAAAGAGCGAGCACCGAAAATAAAAACATTAGTTGTAGTCTGTAACTTAGTTGCTGGAAGCTAGTGATAGATAAATAGGTAGCTCGAACAAGTAAACAGCGGATCGAGGAGTCGATTTAACCCTTGTGAGACCAATCTACCTACCCCCCCTACAACAGGTTATCAGGCCTACTACGAACTACTGTCGCGTGTTGCGGTTCTTTCTCTCTCTCTAGTGCGTCTCTGGCTACCGCATCGTCATGGACGACACCTTTGTCAACGTCGCAAAGCTTCGCATTCCGCTTTTGAAGGCGGATAACTACTTCATGTGGTCACACAAAATGGAGCTGGTGTTGCGCTCCAAAGGTGTGTGGCCTCTGGTTACTGGCTCTGATCGGAAACCGGAGGACGAAGACGCTGTAGAGAAGTTCGAGAAGAAGAAGGATATCGCTCTGACATGCATACTACTCTCGGTACATGAATCCTATGTGGCATCGGTGATGAGGGGCCCGGCGGAGATATGGAAGACGCTAAAGTCGAACTTCGAAATGGTATCGCAGGCGAGCATAGACGCGCTACTAGAACAGTATCAGGATATGAAGATGACTACCGGAGAACGTGTGCTTGACTACATCAACCGACTTGCAGTCATCGAGATGAAGCTGAATAGTATCGGACACACTCTGTCTGATGCCGAAAGGCTTAGAGAAATCCTGAGGAGCCTCACAAAGGACTTTGATGTGACAGCTGAAGTCATAAATCAGACTGGAACTACTCTAAAGGACGCTGTACCGCGCTTGATCGCCCGTGAGGGGCAGTTGTTGAAGGACAGTCGGTCCTCTAGCTCCACTTCAGGACCTCTGAGAGCACTACAGGGGCGTACGAGGAAACTTCGGGAGACCGGAAATGTTTCTTTTGTAACAAGAAAGGTCACATCAAGAAGAACTGCTGGGACAATCCTCGCAGTAAGAGTTACAAAGGAAAGAAGAACGGCCATGAAGAGAAGCATTCGGATCGTGGAAATGGAAACGATAGTGTGGCCGGGATCTTCGCTGGACTGGTAGTGGTTGCTTTTGAAGATGAAGAGGCACCAGTGATGGAGAAACTTGATGTATCTGATGCGAATGGATGTCGAGAGAACATCGTATTGAAGGAAGCCGGATACATAGCAAATCACCGAGATCATGAGGGACAGGAGTTCTCATGGTACTTGGACTCAGGTGCATCGAAGCACATGACCAATAGCCAGAGCTACTTCGTTCGTGGCGTCCATTCCTCCACAAAGAAGACTGTATCAGTAAGAGACGGTGCAAAGCTGCAAGTTAATGGAGGGTACTGTAGAATGCTGGATTCGTGCAACAGAAGGTCAACGCGCCAGGATTGTTCTTAACGACGTACTCCACGTTCCGGAGCTTATGTGTAACCTGCTGTCCGTCAGCGCTATTCGTCGTCGCGGATACATGACGGTGTTCATGTTTGACAATGAATGATCAGGGATCACGGTAATTGTGAACCAGAGTAGCCTAGAAATTCTGACAGTAGGGAAGGAACTTGATGAAGGATTGTACGAAATCAAGCTTGCTCCATCTGAAAACCGAGGAACTAACGTTTTGATTGCGCAGGACAAAGAGAACTATGCGCTAACCTGGCATAGATGTCTCGGCCACGCAAGCTTAGACTACATTCGGAAGACTCTGCGAATCATCAACGGCGTGTACTGATACACGACTTTGGACACTGCGAACCGTGTGCGGAAGGCAAAGCCACTCGAGCACCGCGGATGCCAAGCGATGCATCGAAGAAGGACATGGAGGTTCTTGACCTTGTCCACTCAGACGTCATGGGACCCATGAACGTTGAGAGCTTGTCAAAAGCGAAGTACGCGCTGACCACGTATGACGACAAGACTTGCCTGTCTGCAGTGCGGTTCTCACGAACACGGGCGCAAGTAGAAGATCGAATCAAGGACATGATCACCTGGTTTGATACTCAGTGTGGATGAGAGCTGAAACGGTTCAGGTTTGACAACGCCGGCGAGTATTTGTCCGGTGCACTGCAGAACTGGTTGGACAGCAAAGGAGTGATCATGGAACCGAGTCCGGCATACAGCCCTGAGTCCAACGGAAAGGCAGAGACACTCAATCTTACACTGAATGACAAAGATCGAACGATGTTACGGATGATTGAAGGGACACCACGCAGTCGCCAACTGTGGGCAGAAGCCGTAAACACAGCGAACTACATCCTGAACCGCACATTCGTTTGACGCGAAGGGGAGCCTCACATGACTCCGATAGATGCTTTTACTGGTATCAAGCCTAACCTATCGCACTTACGATCCTTCGGGGCACAATGTTATGTACACATCCCGGAGGAGCGCCATCAACGTAGTGCAAAGTACGAAAAGCGGCCCATCAAGGAGATCCTTGTCGGGCGTGAGAGGGGCAAGTGCTACAGAGCTTACATTCCGAACGAGAACAAAGTGATTGTTTCTTAAGGTGTCACATTCAATGAAGAGGTGACTGGATGGAAGCCTGTATCTGAGACGGAATCTCTCTCTGGACCAGAGAAGGTCGACCTCAGTGAGGTAGACCACTGTGAAGAGGATCATGAAGTGCAGATGGATGTGAAGCAAGACGATATGGCTGGAATGGAATCGAAGAAGCAAGAAGATCAGAAGCAGGAAGATTTGGTGGATGATGAAGTGAAGGAGGAAGAAGAGTTTGTGGACGCACAAATGCAGTATTCCTACGACCCGCAGCTTGTGACTCACTACCCAGATGAGCCAAGAAGGTCCAATCGATCCCGCTAAGCACCGAGTCGATACACACCAGACGCCACATGGCATTACTCACCACTAGTGTCTTGGGAAACCCTGTGGACGACAGTCCGCTGACTGCTCGTGACGATTTGCAGGGAAACGACGCCAAAGACTGGCGAGCAGCCATGCGCGAAGAGATGGATCATATGGCTCAGAGATCTGTATGGGAACTGGTTCCGCCTCCAGAGAACTGCCAACCTATCAGGAGCAGGTGGATTTTTCTCAAGAAACGAGGTTACACCGGCGCGATAGAGCGATACCGTGCACGATTGGTAAATGAAGGCTTTTCACAACGTCCTGGACTGGACTATGAGGAACTGTTTTGCCCTGTTGTAAAGTATGGTACAGTAAGAGCCGTACTGTCGCACATGGTGGCAAATGATCTTGATGCTATTCAGCTTAATGTTAGAACGGCGTTCCTGTTTGATGATCTCACTTAAGACCTTTACATGAAACAACCGGAAGGTTTCATGAATGAACAATGTAGGGATCACGTGTACAAGCTGAAGAAGGCCATTTATGGCCTAAAGCAGGCATCGCGCGCATGAAGGACCAAGTTTAAGGCTACCATGAAGAAGAATGGCTGCCCTGTTTCTGAGAACGACCCTGGCCTCTTCCTTTATAACAGTAGTGAGGGACGGATGACCATTCTTGTGTACGTAAATGACAGTATCATTTTCGGAAAAGACAGGGACAGTTTGCTGGAGTTTGTGAAGGAAGTACAAGCCCATGTCGACCATGAGGTCTACGATGAGCCACGGAAGTTTCTCGGGATGATCATCGAACGTAGCGCTGGCAGGAAGTCACTCAATCTACACAATCAACAGATGATAGAGCGACTTGCTTCAAAGTTTTATGTGCAGGATGGTGCCTAAGTTAACGTTCCTATGCAGAACAAAATTTTACCAAAGGCGTCAGATGTTAATGAAGATGTTGGAAATCTTCATTACAGGGAACTGGTAGGCTCCTTGCTGCATCTGGTAATCACTGTGCGTTCTGACATCGCCTTTTTGGACTCCTATCTCTCGCACTTCATTGTAAAGTACTCATGCAAGCGAACACTAGAGTGCGGCTATGAATGTCCTCAAGTATTTTAGCACCACGAAAGATGCTAAGATTGTGTATCGTACTGTTAATACTGTTGGACTGGGAGCACCTGCAGATGCGGACTTTGCTGGCGATAAAAAGGACAGGAAGGCTACTACTGGCTTCCTCTTTACGTATGCGGGAGGCCCTATTTCGTGGAGAAGCAAGAAGCAGACTGTTGTAGCTCAGTCTACTCTAGAAGCGAAATATGCTGCAATGTTCTTCGCTGTTTGAGAGGAAGTGTGGGTAGGACAATTATTTAACGAACTGCTTGGATACGAAGCTCTCAGAAGTATTGACATCTTTGGAGATAATCAGAGCATGATTTGTTTGTGCCACGATGAAGTCCCAAACCAGAAAACAAAGCACATGTGAGACCAATCTACCTACCCCTCCTACAACAGAATAAACGGGTGCCACACAATCTATATTTCTCCTGAGAAACTTCAAGCTGAATGAGAACACCGTTTCTTTGGTTACAGCTGTTTTGACTTCCGTTTCTCTGCTGCTGCTTATGGATATTGCGTTTCGCATTTTTGTCCGAGCGAAGAAAGATCAAGTCTCGAAAAGAATGATTTGCAGACAGAATGTGATCTACCTACTCTAGTCCGGTTAGTCTGCCAGCAGGGCCGCAGCAGACCTGCTGTTATCACTCCCGCAAGCATATAAGGACAAGAATGCAGAAGATAGAAACGGGGGAAAGGTTGATCTGTAGTCCAAGTCTTCCCGGTCAACTTGCACATCTTTGGTTCTAATCTGCACCGGTTTGGCGATTGTCTCGGTGGATTTCTTATTCATATTCTTTTCCAGCAATCGAGTTTCTGTATACGTAATGCAATTTGATGAAGCTCCGATCTTCGAGTTTAGGGATCGCGGTTGCGAGTACACAGCTAACTCCTTGAACAACGCTTGTCACCATACAGCATTGACCGAGAACCCTGGCTTTGAATCACAAGCCAACATTAAGATTTGTTCAAGATGGGAGATCGATGTGATTGCGAATGATGCCACGCCAGAGGTTCGTCAAAAGGCTGTGCTGCGCCTCATCGCTTCTAATATTCAGGTGGAAGCACAAGTTCTTTTATGGGATAAGATATTGACGATGAGATATGTCATTGGAGTGTTGAATAGCCTCCCTGGAAGCTCTGGAACCCTGTATTTCGGAAGACAGAATGTCACCGACGAGGATATGAAGATTGCTTTGTTGCGTCGTGTTGAACGAACGAATTTGACGATCTTAGAAACATCTTTGATAGAAGAAGCGGACAACTCTGCCGAGCCAAGTATAGGACTTCTCCGACGTCATTTAGAAAGTGAAAGAGCTGGAGTGGAAATATCGATGTGTTTGGGAGAATTGCTTCTGAAAAAAACGCACTTGAAATACTTTCCACACGTGTTAGAGATAGAAGATGAATATTTGAAAATAGGGTGGTACCTGCGTGACTTGCTTCGGTCCATAATGCTATTAATAGGCAGGGGAGCTAGAATCAAATTGGAGGGTGAAGATGATGAACGATTGATTGAATAAGAACCATTGGTGCTCTACAACAGGCTATGGTTGGGAATTGTACACAGCATAGCAATCTTCATGGGCCTGCTTTTTGTGTTGGTTGTTCTGGTGATTGCAAGATTGGAGAGCCGAGTGGACGCTTGATGGGCATGGAAGGAATTCTTTGAAGATACGCCCACCATCAAGGACTTTGGCAGAGGAAATGACTCGTTTATAGAACGGAGCTTGATCTGCGATATGAATGGAAAGTTGGAGTACGGATATGAACCAAAAACCTTTCTTTCGAGTGACAGTTGAACTAAAATTTTCTCGTTGGCGTGTGTCCAAAAAGTTATCTTCGTTTATTGTGTCTCTCTCGTTAAGCTCTCAGAGCGATCTTTATTGTTTCGGGACTGTGGGAGACACAGGCGAGCAAACGCTCATCCGCAGAGCAAAACTTTGCGCGTTCAGGGCGTTCCATCGGAACGTCACAGCTCCCAGGGTGGGAGGTGTGGGTACTTAAAAAGCCTAAACTAGAAGCAAGTATCGTATGGTTAGAACAGGTTGACGATGAAGCACCGCGGTAGTGACGAAGAATCTGCACTCAGTCAGCTTCGGAGCCTTTGTCACTGTGCGCGACCAAAAGATCGTTCTTCCCGCCAAAACTTCCGTTCCAAATAAATTCTCTTCCTGGTTCCCGGAAATTCCACGAAAAGTGTTGAAAAGAATCAAAGAATCAAATAAAACAATCCAGGCATGTAGCTAATTAATTAATTGACAAACTGGTCTCATCTGCGCCCCTAATCTCACGAAGACGATCTCGCACCATCATGAGAGTTTCTCCAAGCAAATTCAATCCTCTCCACTTTGTCGGATCGCATTTGTAGACATTCGTAGCACTCATTCCTATGCCCCAGATCTGATCTCTCTTCGCTGCCTCCACCAATATGCGATCGCCGGTTTCCAGCAGAAAACGACCCGCCTTCTTGCACTGTGAAAACTTCAAGAAACATCCCTCTTCTACAATTTGAAGACGGTGTTGCTTCCACACTTCGTTATCGAAGTTGCGCACCTCTCTTCCAAGCATTTTTGCTTCCAAGGGCGTTGAGGCGCTCAGAATTGCTTGTGCTGTTTCTTGATCGCCAAAAACAACAGCTTTCCCGTGCATCATGTAGTGCTCTGATGTAGGAAACTGGCGATTTTCGGAATCGGTAAAGGGCTGTGGACATTGCCAGAAGTTTGACAACATTGCTTGCGGTCCAAGTGCAGCATCGTGGCCATAAAAGAATACAAAAGAAGCCTCTGAATTCGGCCCGTGTGCGATAAGAGCCTGACGAGAATACGGCCTTTCGTCCATGGCGTGTCACACAGTGCTGCTATCAAATGAAAGTAGTAGAGATTCAAGTCGACAGCCGCTTTACATATGGGAAGCGTTTAAGATTTATATACCGTTAGTAGACAACTTAAGTGGTCGCCAAGAAAGCACGTTTCTCGGGCATGTCATGTCATGTGCTGAGTCGGGTGCTGGGTGTGCTGGCATGTCATGCCTACATCACCGACTTCGCCCGCGACGCATTAAACAGTTGGAACGTTTTAAAAAAGTTTAGGATATTTTGAACATCTGAATCGATGTTTACTTTGTTTTCGAAACGTTTGGTACGTGTACACCTCACAACCATTCCATTCAAATGTTCCATTGCTTCAACCCGTTCCAGTCATGTCCCCCACAGAATGCTTTATCACACAATCAGCGATTCGTTTACACTCACCCAATTCAAGTACGCATTGTGAATCAAAATGAGCAGACCTCCATCAAAGCTATGGCTCTACATTCTATGTTTTCTAGAGTATCGAGGAAGTTGTTTTATTTGAGCTGTAATGGGTGGCGATCACGGCGAGGATCTTTCTATCTAGTTTGTGTCAGCACAAACTATCGACGCCTTGCATGTATCATGCTCTGCACGACGGCGTTCAGCTCTTCGAACGCCGACGTGCCACTCTCCTCTGTCGTGATCGCTCCTTTTGTTCTTTGAACTCCCCACCCTCCACACCCGGGAGCAGTAGCCGTTCTCTGGACGCTACTGTTGATGGTCATTCTCATGACCGTCATTGTATCTTTACTACAAAAGGTACTACCCTATCACACCCAAACGTAAAGATCTCTTGCGCGCCAACACGACTAGCAGAGAATAAATAGAGAAACTCAATCCAACGTCATAACACCACGCGCAAAATGCAAGTTTTGCAGGCTAATAACTAAGTGAGATTGCAATTTCAATCTCACGAGATTGTCACAAGCACGCCCCTGGCCTTTGGTGGAGTGACAAAATTAGGCACGAGGAATTAAGTTCAAGGAAGAAGCGTTGAAAGAGACCCTCATCATTAAATGGCAGAAAGCTTCTGCCCAAGTGACATTACCCAACGCACTTTCAGAGCTGGAGTTCTGATGCAGACGATATGGGGCGCTAATCGAAGCTTTGGCAAGGGGGTTAGAAGGGATGACGAGGATGTGGAAGAGGACGAAAGTTTCGGCGTCGAAATTTGGAGAAGAGGAACGAGATCTGCGCCAGACTGCTGTCCCCAAAAAAAAAAAATGGAGAAAGAGAAACTGGGCAGATTTGGTTTGCAACATCAAGGATTATGATGGAGCACGATTTCCTACACATGAGCAGGCATCCCGCATGCCTTAGAAAAATCAAATCAAGCAATCTCTCATTTCAAATATGTTTAGCGACACTCAGAGTTCTTGGAGCCAAGGCTCTAAGCAGTTGGGGCCAACGTTGGCCATGCCCAGGGTTTCGGAACCCAGTGGGACTGTTTATTGTAAATTTTGTTAGCCTTTACTAATGCAACATCAACAATCGATTCACGTCATTTGCGGCGGTTTGTAGGTAAATCAATTGACATTGCTACGAATTTGATGATAAGAATAAGCGGCGAGAAAAGCTCTACAGGCTCTAAACAAGGTTGCAAGCCTTGCAACAATTGAAGAACTTGGTACTATCTGCAGTAGAATCTCTAAACGAGCAGGGCCCGCAGCACGTACCAAAAGGCTCACCAGTATCCTCGATGCGTTCGCATTCAACGTTATTACCAGTCATTCTACTATACAGAACGTACTGAGCGCCTTCAACTTCTAGCAAGTGGGCGGCCAAATTAGGTTTGATTGTATCACCAATTTGGGGAACGTCATCATCATCATCACCGTCAACGCGATACACCACGTACGAATTCTTCGGCGGATTAACCTTTCTTCCATACTGCGTGCAGTGCCAGCACATTCTCGTTGGCATTCCCGTGTCACATATTGGGCGATTGTTGGAGCAAGTAATTGTCAATGCGCAAGAGCAACGAAAACTTCCAACGGAGACCAAGAACAAAAGAGAGAAGTAGGAACGGAGATGCATAGCGAGGGCAGGAGAGGGGAGTTTCGATGCTCGATTCGAGCAGTTTCTGAGTTTGATTACCAATGCTGCTGGTATCGTTGGTCGAATGACAAAGGGTAGGTTGCGATTTCATAAGAATTGACGCCGCCTCGAGCAAACGAATCCTTTTATGCCGCATGCGATTGAGCTAGCAATCGACAGACCTCATCGCATCATAGAAGGCTTGAGCAGATGGTGAGTCTCGCCATGCAGGAGGCGCATATCTTGCCAGTTGCCTCGACTTGACAAAGAATGCCAGGCGTATGACGGGGAGCGTGCTGGAGAAAAGGGGGAGCGTGCGCGTGCACGTGCCGTACCGGTGCGGAAGGGGAAGGTGACGTGTCGCCGTTTCGTGCCTTGTTTCACGGAGCGCTGATTGGCGGCCGTTTATTTGTTGAGGCCAATTTCGCCATTGGTAGCAAATGGGAAATGAACACATTGAACACCGCCCCCACACCTATAACGCTGCACGGCGCGTGTCCCCTTACAGAATTTGAATTCCGTACGAGTCTCCTTTCTTCTACAACTGATTTGATGTTATAAATATCTGTCCCTTGATGCAGGTTAGCATGTAAACTTCTCGCAGTCTTACCTCAGGAAGGATCGCTTTTGTGATTCGCAATGAGTGAACACTGCTTTGAGGAGAAAGCACCTTGTGTTTTCATCCTGATCGAGATTGGTTCTCCTTTGGTCACTCAAATGTGCAGGGGTCAGCCGCGCAGTGTAACGTAACAGTTTGTTTGCTTGCTTTCGAACATGAGGCCATTAATTCGCGCTGGCTAACGCATTCATTCCAGATCCACACTCCCCAAAAGTTCTCTGTTCTTCTACATTGCCGCGAAGCACATGCGAGGTACCGTTGGTAGCATGTTACGCACTTCACGCAGAACGATGTTACAATTTCTCGCGTTCTTGTTGCCTTTTCTAATTGCTGGCGAAATCCTTGCGTACAGTGCCAATAGCTAACTTACTGAAATTGTGCTTACCTGGCTGCTTCCAGGAAATGTTCCCTGGTTCTCTCTTTCTCCCTATCGGCTCAGGATTCGTGTAACAACCTTTTATCTTAGAAAGCTTCCCCGCTCTGTGTTCGTCATGCGGTCCACGAAGCGGTATAGTTTTCTGGTGGCAATCAAAATCGAAGAGCAGCGAAAGGAAAACGCACGTTGCGTAGAATGCGCATACTTGATCGCTCTCTCGCTCTTTTCAGTTAGCGAGAAGAGGATTTGACGGGACAAAACATCAGCCCTTATCGCTGACAAGTCCTAACAACCATGAACGCTCGGGCTTCGGTACTGGTTCAGCTTCTAATTGGCAGAACACCGGAATTATTGTTTCATGTACTACGTTAAGCAATCCATAGCAGAAATTTGAGCAATCTAAGCGGAGAAAACACGTCCAAGAATCCTCAATACAACACGGCGCCGGGCTTCCCTGATTGATTGACTTCAGCATTCATCTCTTGAACTCTGAAACTACATTTACAGTAATTTCAGAAACAAAAAGTCAGACTTCTCTTGTCATGGACGTGGAGGAAATGCTGGACCAAGGTGCTCCGCCGGGACAACGATTGATCGATCGTACGTGGCATGCGTGTGTTTACCGGCAGAATAATGACAGTGTAATGCACATTTTAATTATTTTTCAATCCATCGTAATTCGTTGAGAAATTGGTGGACAAGTTACATATCACAAGTTTAAACGTGTAGTACTTGTATGAGCATGTCGTTAGAAGCACCTTACAGCAAGCGGCAGCCAATGGCGACGCTCGAAACCGTATCTGCTTACCCGCTTTTTTCTATAAGTTACCTCTTGTGCATTTTCGTACCTTTGGTATCCTTGGTAACTGATCTCCCGATCCATTCGACCCCTCACGACTATCGCAACCCCTCTGCATCTCCCGAAGTCAGCCATCCCGCCCAAGCTTTCCGCAAAATGACAAAGGTCGCCATCATCGGCTGCGGTATCTCCGGCATCTCCGCCGCCATTTCCTGTTTGGAGCAGCGTCTCAACATCGTAGTCTTCGAGCGTCGAACTCAACCCGGCGGAATATGGTCGAAACAACACACGCCCGTCTTCGACAATCTTACCACCAACACAGCCGTTTTCGAGATGTTCTTCGCCCACATCGCCCCGCCGCGCATTGGCAGAAATGACTCCGGGCCGCATCAAGATCTGTGCGTCTCCAAGCACGAGATGTTCGAGTATTTGCACGACGTAGTCAACAAAACCGGCATTGCGCCGTTTGTCTTGTATGGAGCGACCGTCACGTGTGTCGACCGCATGAAGCAAAGTTCGAAGGTACAGTTTGTGGTTCGCTACGATTACGGAGAAAAGCAAGCTCTCGAAGATACCTTTGACCACGTTATATTCGCCACCGGTAACTTTGACACGCCGTTCTTCCCACCATCCTCGCAACTACCTGGCATTCCCACATTCAAGTCTCGCTACTTTCACGTCTCTTCGTACAGCGACCCTTCGGAAGTGAGTGGTAAGAAAGTACTCATGGTGGGCGGCTCTCACTCTGCTCTAGAAGCTGTGGCAGACATGCTGTCTGCCCCAGACCATTTAGCACCCTCTTCCGTCACCGTTGCTACTCGCACCATGCGTCAAATCATGGTGAAGCAACGAAATGGAAGCATGTTATGTTCGAAGTATTCGACCCGTTACGCCCTGCTTCGAATGCTCGCAGGGCGCCTTTCACCAGAGCAACTTCTACATGAAATGGAGATGTTCTTTGTCGATCATGAGCAGATTCATGCGCCTCCTCCCAATGTTCCGTTGATTATGCCTCCGTTCTTGGGCTTTACTGTTGTGAATGCTACGCTTGTCGATGCCGTGAAGAAGGGCCGATTGCTCAGCTGGAAGGTTGGGGGAGTGCAACAAGTCACTGAGAACGGAGCTGTGTTCCGAGATGGTACCTGCGAAGAATTCGATATCATAGTTTATGCCACTGGCTACAAAGTTCAAGTTCCTTGTCTGAGCGAGGAGATGCAGCAGATTATTACCCCCAAAGATGGATCGAACATGTTGGAATTATATGATCACACATTCCACCCAGATCTCGAAGGCATTTCTTTCGTTGGGATCATTCCCCCTGGTACTTCGAGTGTCCCTATGTTTGAGAATCAAGCTCGTTGGGTGGCCTCCACCATTTCGGGCCAGGTGCCCATGGAAGACGAGATTGCAATGAGAAAGACCATAGAAGAGAACAAAATTCTGAGAAAGGAGCACAAATATATAGAGTTGACACTTGGATTCGAGGTCCTCGACTTGTTTGCGAAGCACGGGGGCTTTGAAATCGACTTCTTTCGGTACCCAAGCCTGTCCAAGGCACTGCTGCTTGGACCGCTATGTCCCTCACAGTTTCGAATGTTCGGGAATGGGAAGCGGGACGGATGCAAAGAAATGTATGAACAGCAGATTGAAGTGGGAGGTTATCATGCAGGGGACAACAATGTAGAGAGAAAGATCGTTGATGAGCTCAAAATCGTTGTTGATGTTTTGGAGAAGAAAGGAATAGCTCCCAAGCGACTTCGTGAGGCTGTAGAGAATCTCACGCCAGTATCTTAGTTATATTGGTGATCTACCCATAACGAAGGTCGGGGGTAATGTCTTCTCAGACAGTAGTAAATATGTAGTGATATGACGCACACTTTGTGGATTCAAGAGAAGATAGTGGCTCTCAAATGTATTTTACGTAGACATCCCTGATGAGAAGCGCATGTATACTATTTATGATCTAGTCTTCCTCCCCAGCGCTTCTGCCGCAGCGACATTCCAGTGGTAGAGCAAACAAGTTGTTCCATTTCTCTTCCTCATTCTCTTTCGATGAGAAGCGAAGTTTGAGCAGGTCACAGTCGACTAGCAAATCGAGGAACGAAGAAGTGGATTTATTTGAGCGAATCTGCCGCGCGAGAGCCAAGAATTATCTTTGAATCGACGGCGGTGTCAGTTGAACACCGCCGTCACATTTGATCGGGCGCTTCCACTGGCGCACCACCTCCGCGACCGAGCGACTATCATGCTCTTCCTTTCGATCTCACCCCCTTCGCGCGCGCCCCTCTTCTTCGAAAACCCACCCCTCCCTCCCAGATTCAGCTATTGTAACCGATTCAGGGCACAGCATGGCTTAGTTTTGTATTCCTATTGATGCTAGACATGTCCGTCTACATCCTTTGCTACTTGATGCTAGACATGTCCGTCTACATCTTTTTAATCAGGAGCTGCACATCTCTGGTTGAAAGTGCTGTGTGCGATGAATTGTGTTCATCTGCACGACGGAGATCCTGGTTGGATCCCGTCACCCACCTCTCCAGACATAAATGATCTTGGGCGAAAGCTCGGCTAGCTAGCGAAAAATAAAGCTTCTAATTCTCCGATGGAGCAGCAGAAGTTAGAACTGGATTTTCGAGGCACGAAGAAGTGGATTTATTTGAGCGAATTGATAACCGTCGGACTCATGATGCTCTACAACATTCTACACTGGCGGTGAGAGCGAATGCGCCGCCGTCGGGCTCTGCTCGTTCTTCGTCGTCGTCGCGATCGCATTGTGGGGAGCAAATCTACGTCGATCCTGGTTGTTTTGTTTTCCCAACCCTCCCAACCCTTGGGGAGCTTTGGGAGGTTTCCACTCGCAGAACGGGAACAAGGTCTGTTCCCGTAACCCCCTCCTTTCTCCGAGACATTAAAGATCTTGAGGGCGAATGCTCGTCAAACTAGCGAACAATAAAGAAATGCTATGATACTGAACGCCCTCACCATCAGCTTTGAAATACAGTATCACGAACATTCTCAGAGCTTCTAAATTCTCTGAATTGATCCCTCTTTCCTTATCTCCAGTAACCAGAGGCCAATGGTCAGTAGTAATGTAGATTTGGTGGCATCCATTGATACTGAGAAGCACCCGTTTATTCACCTGCGTTGTTCACAGGTGAAGGGGCGTTGAGGAGGACCAGCACGGCCTAGTTTTCGGACTAGTCACTACCCGCCTCACTACGCGTTCGCTATCACAAAAACGCATCTTACTACTGAAGGGTTCTCAAACCAGTGCATCAGCTCTCGCCGGCTTTGTTTACGCATGTCTAAGACTAAAAATGTTGCAAATTATGGCATATGTCTACACATCATGTGACAACATTACTGCCAATGAAGGGGTCCAGATCGTTTTCATCGATGGCTGAAGATAAAGAGGCCTTGGTTTCCGCAAGTTTGGCACTTGATCGCTCTGACATGGAAAGGCACAAACCTCGGCACAGAATAACATGCGCTTTGCAATTTCCCGATCATTGTCTCCTCTTCGTCGAGAACCAGCATCGCAAACAAGGTTCGAGTTTCTACTTTGATGAGAAACCACGAAAATTAGCTTGTCAGTAGAAGAGAGACAATGTGACTTGTACAATAACTGGGAGAACTTCATCAACTTACATGGGAGAGGAGCGAGAAGGCGAGATAGTCAATGTCCTGAACGTTTAGCATAACGTTTAGCATAGTGCTGGTACGGCTGCCTCGGAGTCACATTCATCTGGCTTTGATGCGTGCCTGATGCATCTTGATGGCCAGTAAAGTATGAAGAATATTCGTCACCATCGAGAATAGTTTTAGGGACTGCGGGAAGAGGGTAAGCAGACCAAATGTAGAATGCGATCTCGGAACGGCTTGGATGCAAAGGTGGAAGTCGGATGCGATCGGCTGGTTGATTGGCGAAAGCCAATCCCATATTCATTTCGTGAGGATTCACCTGCATCGCAATGAAATCCTCAGCTGTCGGTACAACCTTTGAACCGGCGAACACGATGTGATTATCGTCGATAGCATCCTCTTGATCAGCAGGAACGCCATCCTCAGCATTGATATTCGGTACTCCCGGGAGAGGGACAGCAGACCAAATGTAGGAAGGGATCTCCGAGCGGCTAGGGTGTAAAGGGGCAAGACGGATGCGAGGGCCCTCTTTAGCTTTGTTTGTCATATGCTGAGCTCCCATGGATGCTCGGCCGCTGATGGGTTTCTTCGTGCCTTGGGGCTTGTTCTGCTTCCCGATCTTCCCAGGATCAGATTTGCTTCGGGGCGGAGCAAGCATAAGCGCAGAACTACCTGCGGCAGACGCTTTATGTTTCTTCAGAAAGGGCTGAAACGGGTTTTCATACATCTTTTTGTTCATGGCTATGTGGTAGGGAATCGTGTGTTGTTCAAAAGATTGTACGAAAGAAGCCTGGAGCGGACCTGGAACGAACGTTCAGGTGATTTTCAGTCTTCAGCGTTGAACGCTCAACGTACCTGTTGAAAGATACGAAGATGATGATGGCTCAGAGCCGCGGATAGAAAAGCGAGAGTGCAGCTCCAAAAACGGTACATGCGAGAAAAGTTTCAGATGCTTACAGAAGACCGAGGATGTGGATTGGGCACTCAAGCAGAAGGCAGTGCGGGCAGCTCCCGGAATATGAGCCCGGTGATACTCTGCCTTTCAAGTCACGGAGAATTGAAGGTGCAAGAGTTGAAATTCAGAGTCTGTAAGCAAATGTGTTACCATTTCCTCGACACCCTTCAACGATGATGGGTCTTCTAAGCTAAGGAGCTACAAATAGGAATCCATTATCGCTTCTGGGTGTCAGTCTGGTTTGAACACATCTCGGATCTCACTTTTTCAGTACAAAGACGCCTGAAGTCTAGAGTGTGATAGAAAGGAGTGCTGTGTTTCTACTTCGCCGCACGTCACACCCAAAAGGGCGGAGGCACCCATGCCGGCGATGTTAATGCCTGGAAGCAGAACATCGAAAAAGGTTTTTAATTCCAAACAAAAGAGTTCTCGAGCTTAGCGAGCTTGTTTGTCTGACGTACTGCTCAAGAATTAAGGCAACTTGCTCTGGTCGTCCTCATGCAGCTGCATAGACTCAGGGATTCATGAGATTGGGAGAAGTTGAGCAGCTCTTTGCTCATGCTTTTGTACCCCTGCTGCATGTTGTAGAAGCATCTAGAAGCTTCTTAGAAGCAACTCGAAACTACTTCTTTCTAGAATGTTCTATAGAATATATACGTAGAAATGCTTTATACTATATGATAGAAACTATATAGAAGTCTAGAACACTATAGAACTTTATTGAAACAGTATAAAAGAGTAGAAGAGAACTCCAGTTTGACGTAAGATAGAAGTCAAGCTGAGTCTCAGTGATTAAAAACCACTTTTGTCTATCCTAAGCGTTTCTATCCACAACAAAGGTTATGGGCCCATATAAAAGGGTTGAGACACAGTACAGAGGACCAGGCAGAGCGACGGAGTTGCTCAGTGGTTTTTCCATAGCCCAGCCCACGTCAAAACCTACAGTCACGCTTAGAAGTCGGCCATCAATCAGTCTATCCGAACAACGTAGAAGTTCGAAGTCGAATATAACAAATTATACATCGTCATTGCTTCATATGGTGCCAGAGCAAGGGTATAGAACGCAAGAAAACAGAGCTTATTGCAAAGAATTGGGAAAGGTTGCTGTCCTAAGCGTCCTCTTATTGTCAAAAGATGGACTCTAAGACAGCATAGGGTACAGAGATCAAGAGTCTCAGCTGGTAGAAGTGGTGAGAGATCCATCTTCTTTAACAACCAGCATCCCGTATGCAGCCCGAGGGTGGGAATGGGTGGGGAGGAAAAAGCAAACACAGCGTAGATGACCTTGTGAAGCAGTTTTGACTACTAGTGAGAGAGTGCACACGATTGCATGTGATGAGATGGTGGTGATGGTTGAACAAAGCATTATGGAAGGCGATACCGAGTGTCGGCGTAGCGAGTGTCGGGCGTTGCGGTGCTCAACTTGCTTCGTGCCTACTGACAGCTGTAGTGCAATGCGCAGTGTCAAGTGAAGAAGGGTTGATCATTTTGGCAGTACATATGTCCCCCAGAAGTCCAAATGACAGTACCTGATACATTGAAGTCATCTTGATCCAGTGAGTCATCCACGCATGTGGGCGTCACCATGCGCATCGTCACGATAAAATATCTTCTGCGTACCTTGAAACACTAGAAATTTTGTCATTCGAAGAACGTTTTAAAACCGAACAACACAGTATCGTACATCCGTTTTATTGAACTGTAACAATGGATTCCGAAGATCGAAACCCTTTCAAAATTGAAAAGCTGAATGGAGATAATTATTTCTCCTGGAAGTTCAGAACGATTAATTATCTAAAGAAAAAGAACTATTGGAAGGCTCTTTCAGAAGAAAAAAACAATGCACAAGCAAATGAAACGGGTCTTATAGACATTTGTTTGTCAGTCGATGACAATCAAATTGTTTATGTTCAGAAACCCGAAAGTGGTACAGAACTTTGAACGCCATTTTTGACCTTAATGACGCCGGTGGTGACAAACCCAGGGGGTGCACAAGAACTGCTCAAGAGTACCATCCGAAAAGGCAAAAGATCGCAGTGTAGCTCAGCGAAAGACAAAGCAACCGAGCAACAAATACAAAGCAGAACAGCCTCACACCAACATTGTTCAAAACTACCCATAGAAGCTAAACGACAACCGGTCGAGTACCAAGACAACGCACGAGACAGCTCGAGTTCGTGAACAGAACGAAGGCGTTAGAAAAGTAACGGGGGCCGCAGTTTCTGAACGAGCCCAATGTAGGGCGCTACAGTGCAACTCCAGAAAAGAAGGCAGAAGACGGAGTCGCACGTAGGGAGGAAAAAAGTAGTGAAGGTTGATAGCAGGAAGGCACAGGCAGTGCTAAGAGAAAGTGGGGATGCCATAGGAGAGGGTCGACGACCGAGATGAAAAGAGATGGGAGAGGGTCGTAGGGTCGTCGTGAGGGAGGAAGTGGTCTGCCCGAGTCGAGTTCGAGTCTAGCGCTACAACTCGGGGGTTTACGTAGAACCTAGGATTTTGTTATTTCTTCTGATGTTGCTTGTTTTCTATATTCTACCCCCTGACGGCGCGGCATGAATTTCTTTGACGTTTCCTTATTTGGGCATAAAACAAGTTGTCTTGTCCAGGGACATCTCACTACCATGACATACTATAATTTCAGTTCTAGCTGCTTGGTTATGGTGCACGGGGGTTTGTCAAAGTTTTCTTGGCGTGATGGTTATTTGGATACATCTTGTCAGAATCGTCTGGTACCCTGTTGCTTTTTGGTATAATTATCTCATGATCCCGTCCCTCGCCGTGAGTCACGTTGCTTCTTTCTTCATCTCTAAGGTTAAGCCCTCCCTGGGTCATTGAGAAATGTCTACTAAGAAAGTTTTGGATACGGTTACCGATGATGATACGGACAATCCTATCGTTCCACGTGCACGGTCCACATTGATAGAGCATGAAGCAGAAGAGGTCGATAGCGATGCCGTTGCTAACGAGGAAGCCGAATAGATTTCGTTGACGATATTGAGGAACGGGTTGAAGCCGAAATTGCGGACTTTGAGCCTGTCCTGTATCGCCTGTTGTCTGGTGAAGCGAGAGAGGCTGTAGATCTTTTCGACGGTGTACAGTCTCTGCCGGCTTTATTCGTGCGTGGCCTGGGTTTCAGTCTAACGCTCGCCGCGTTAGCTCAGCGTTCTTCTGGTCGCGCTGCCGTGGTGAACAGGGTGCATCTGGTGGCGCGCGACAATGTCGGTAGCGCTGGCCCTCCTGCCATCAAAAAGCAGAACACGAACGACGACTCATCGAGCAGGAACGAAGGGGGGGCCTCCCGTCAATCCACAGACACTTGAATTACCTCCGCTGAGAATTGGGCCTACCACTCTGCTTCGCGGCCTGACTTCTTCATGCGCCTGCTTTTGTTTTGCGAATAAACGTGTTCTGCGCATGCCTAGCATCACAGTTCTTAGTAGCGTCGGGTTTCGCGCTCCGGCGCAAGGCCACAAGAAGCGCGCGAAACAGTTTCTTCGCAGCAAATGATGCTGTTCGTTCTCGCCGCGCGGCGGCGCGCGGCGCTCATGATGTCTTCTATCGCCGCGCTGCCGCGCGCGGCGCCGGGCACATGATGACGTTCGGCCTCGCCGCGCGGCGGCGCGCGGCGCACGATGCTGCTTGCCCTCGTCGCGCTGCGGCGCGCGGGGCCGTGCACATGATGACGTTCGTTCTCGCCGCGCGGCGGCGCGCGGCGCACGATGGTGCTTCGGCTGCGCCGCACCCTGCCGCGCGGCGCATGGTCGTGGGAGGTGAGAGAAGGGCGCAGCTTCCACCCTGCGCCCTTCTCTTATTTCGAGTGAGCTGGCGAAAAAAAATCCCAGGGGTGTCTCAGGTGATCCCTGGGACAGCTATCTGGTAAGCGCCACCACAAGAAGCATGGCAATTCCTTGCTGAAGTTTATGAAAACAAAGGAATTGCTCACAAAATGGATATTGAACAGCGTTTTGTTTCTAAGAAATTAGGCGAAAATGAGTGTGCCAAAGAACATATAGAAGAGCTTAAAGTGCTCAAAACAAAACTTAAACAGCTTGGTGTACAGAAGTCAAAGGAAAAATACATTATGCGATTATTAAGAAGTCTACCAACATCGTGCGAAAGTCCCGTGGTAACGCTGGAAAATATTGCAGAAAAATTGAGCATAGAACAAATACATGCTCGAATACTTCGGGAAGAATCCAGGCAAAATTCCAACAACAAAGAAACAGTATCAGAAAATTTGTTACAGTCAAAATCAAAGCAGCAGAAGAATGTATTCCCTTACAAATGCCACTACTGCAATAAAAGAGGACACAAAATTGCAGACTGTCGAAAAAGAAAGAAAAAGGAACAAAAATCGAAAAGTGGCTCTAACGAAGACAAAACTTTGGGAACATTTTTAATGGCTGGTGCGGAACCAGGAAAATTTTCTAGAGTGTCGTACATTGACTCAAATGCGTCATTTCACATGACAATTAATGAAATGTGGCTAAACCCTGAAACAATTTAAAACGTCGAGCTCATAAGTATCCGTCTTGGAGATGGTACTACCGTAATGTCCAATACGAAAGGAAATATTGACATTGAGATTTACCGGAATAGGAATAGAAATATCATTTCTGTTCATGATGTTCTGTATGTACGAGAAAGAACAACAAACATTTTATCCGTCGCTCAAATAGACCGGAGAGGCCACGAAATTCAGTTCAAAAATGGACACTGCAGAATACTGTCGAGTGTAAATAATGAGAAACTCTTGGAAGCCAAAAGAAAAAATTCTATCTATTGTTTTAAAGGAACGAGAGCGGACAAAAATAATTTTGTCGCCTACACAGCAGCTCTCACTGGACAAGAACTTTGGCATGCTCGCTTTGGGCATGTTGGAAAATCTGTTCTATCACAAATTGTTTATCATCAAACTGCTGTGGACATTCCAGAAAAACTCGAACAGAAAGACGTAAGAAATTGTCGCGGTTGCGCTGTAGAAAAAATGGTCTTACAATCATTTCCATCAATTGGAAAATTCCAGTCTACCAAGAAATTACAACTCATCCACACGGATTTATGTGGTCTGATGAGTGTACGGTCTAAAGGAGGAAAAGCATATTTTATTACTTTTACCGATGACTACACTGGAAATTCGTTCGTATATTTCTTACAAAAGAAGGATGAAGCTCTGGATAAGATCAAAGAATTTTTACGACTCGTTGAAAATCAAACTGGACTGTCTGTGAAAAGAATCAGAAGCGACAGGGGTGGAGAATATATTTCTAATGAAACCAAAACTTATTTCAAACAGAAAGGAATTATTCACGAACCCACAGGATCGTATCAACCCCAAGAGAACGGAACCGCAGAAAAGATAAATCGAACTCTCTGTGAAAAAGCTCGATGCATTTTATTTTATCAAGATCTATCGAGACAGTTTTGGGCCGAAGCAATACAGACAGCAAATGCTCTAAGAAAGTTTATGCCGACGAAAATTGTTATGGACAAAAGCCCCCATGAAAAATGGTCAGAACAAAAGCCAGATGTACCCCATCTGCGTGTATTTGGATGCAAAGCTTATGTTTTTATTCCAAAGTAGAACAGAACAAGCTATACCTTAAATCCAGAGTCTGCACATTTTTAGAGTATGAAGGAGCAAGCTATCGTTTTATGGACGACTCCACAAAGAAATTGGTTGTTTCTTCGACAGTAAAATTTCTTGAGTCATCTAAGGAGAATTCTATTGATATCGAACCAGAATGTATTTTAGAAACCGTTGAAGAACTTTCTGGTAGCCCTGAGGAAATTCCTGAACAGTCTAAAACTCCTACAAAAAATTTTAATAATTTCGAGGACCCTGAAAAAGGTCCTGGAGGAAGTGGAAGAACTAGAAAACAGTCAGCTTGTCTATCTTATGATTATGCAGACTCTGAGGAAGACACTGCTGCAGGAGCCGTAATGATGATGGCAAATGAAATTGAACCAACATCAGTTGAAGAGGCAGTATCCGGTTCTTCAAAGAATTTATGGAGAGAAGCTATGGAAAAAGAAATGAAATCTCTACGAGAAAATAATTCTTGGACCGTTGTACCAAGGACACCCAACATGAAAACGATCTCACCTAAATGGGTTTTTAAAACTAAACCCGAAACCAAAGACCAGCAGAAAATATTCAAAGCGAGACTGGTCTGCAAGGGTTTCCAGCAAAAATATGGTATTGATTATAATGAGACATACGCTCCCGTAGTAAGAATGGCTTCTTCGCGGACAATGTTGGCAATAGCTTAGCACAGAAATATGCACGTACATCAGATGGACGTAAAATCCGCCTTTCTAAATGGAATACTAGAAGAAAAACTTTTTATGGAGCTACCAGAGGGGTATAGTGACTCAGAAAATTCTGGAAACGTGTGCAGACTAAACAAAGCAATCTATGGACTAAATCAGGCTCCCAGAGCTTGGTACAAAATGATAAGCTCCGTCTTGAAGAATATGAATTTTTCAAAATGTCATGCGCATCAGGGACTGTTCGTCGCAAATTATAATGGTTCTGATATTTTTATATCACTGTATGTAGACCATATTGTAATCGCATGCCAGGGCATGGATGTCCTAAATATTATCAAGACAGAACTCAGCACACATTTCAAGATGAAAGACTTGGGAGAGATCAAACACATTTTGGGAATTGAAATTAAGTACGAAAAAGATGTTGGGAGAATGGAATTTAGTCAGAGTGCATACATTCAGAATATTCTCCACAGATTTGAAATGGAAAATTGCAAAGGTATAGAGAGGCCTGTGGAAGCAATCAAAATATTTTCTAAATGCAGTGATGAAGAGAAAGTGAACAATATTCCATACAGAGAATTAATAGGATCACTTATGTATTTAATGCTTGGTACTCGACCCGATTTGGCTCACGCTGTTGGAGCATTAAGTCAATTTTGTGAAACTAACAGCATAGAACATTGGAAGGGATGCAAAAGGGTCTTAAGATATATTCAAAAGACAAAAAAGTTTTCTTTGGTCTATGAAAAATCAAAAACAAATTCTCACTTAATACTTTTAGTGATTCAGGCTGGGGAAATACTGAAAACAGAAAATCCATATCGGGGTTTGCCACATTTTATGGAAGCTGTTTACTGTCTTGGAGTAGTCAAAAGCAAAATTGTGTTGCCTTATCCTCCACCGAGGCAGAATTAATATCAGCTACAGAAGCTGTCAGGGAAGGAAAATGGTTCCTCAAGATCTTAATTGAACTCATATCAACAGGTCAGGAGCCGTTGAAGTTGTTCTTGGAAAATCAATCTACAATTGCAATATCAAAAATGGAAGGCAGTCATGGAAAGTCAAAGCATATTGCCATCAGACATTTTTATACCCTTCTGGGAGGATAGTTTTGGGACACTTAAGAGAAATTTAAGATTATTTCATAGAAGAGTCTTCTTCTTTAATTTCAAATCTAGCCAGTAAGATTGCAGTTGACTAGAGCTTTCAAACGAGCTACGACATGTCATGTAATCTCCGCAAGTGTTCAAATCATCGACTCACTTGGTTGGATGTTCGCCCATCGCCAACGGGCTCTCAGCGGCCAGTTTTGGGACAACGTCCTCCCCCTCCAGGGGTTCGACCGCAAGCGCCAATGCTTCAAGGACAATGAAGGCAGCAAACTGATAGGACCGAATCGGTGTCCTCGCCTTGCCCGCCGCCTTCTGTACTCCAGCTCTCTTGCCACTACGAACCGACAAAGCCACAGCCTTTCCAAGCAAAGCGGCACTCTTGTTTGTGGCCGCAATGCGACGCTTTCCTTCCACAGCACTTTCACGCGTTCTCTTCTTTTGAGCAGTTTGAACTCTGCGCGTAACCCTCTCAGCATCGCGACGAATTTGCTCGGCGAGCCTCTTGGTTCTTTTTTCAGCAGCTTGACGCTCCTCAATCTCCCTCTCTTTTGCGCTTTGCTCCGCTTGCTCCACCCTACGCTTTTCTTTCTCTTCCACTTCAATTCGCGTCGCTTCTGTCTCTCTCTTTCTGCGCGCCAGCTCCTCTCCGTGTGTAACCCATTCTGCTGGCTGTCCAGCATCACAGAGCGTTCGTGGCTGCTCCTTGAATACCTCAACAGCGTTAGGCCCACTTCCCGGTTTGGATATGAGCGTCATCAGGATCGAATTCACCGTCTCTGCCTTCTTTAGAACCGTGAATAACTTCTGTATATTCATCGAAAATCCGTCTCCCGGGGCTTTCAGAAGGTCTTCAAGCTTATGAAACGTCTCCTTGTCGGACTGTTGAGCACAGACCGCTCCAACGGCTGAGCTTCCTTCGGCAGCGTTCAGCTTAGCTTCTTCTTTTTCTTAAAATGACCCTGTTTTCGTCTTTGAAAGTCTTGAACTGATCAGGAAAGCTTCTCTTGAACGGAATGGTACCGGTCTTCAAGAATGCACTTTTAACGTCTGCATCCGTTATCGTCTCCCATGCGTACACAGCACAAGCTAGCTTAAAATTAACACTATTTGTGTCGACACGACCCTGTCGACAGAACTCGTCCCTAATAAGCCTCATGCTGCTTTGGAATCTGCGATTAATATGTTGATCGCATGGTTGTAGGAAGTGCGACGTGTTCGCTGCATTAATTACCCCCTCCATAAGATGCGCATAACAGTACTCGACCCATTCGATATCTGTTCGAGACGAGTGGCCGTCCAAGAATAACAAATAGAAGGTGTTGTCTGGAATAAACCGGACGGCTGTGTTCTGAATATGCTTAACCAAGCAGGACATAAATGATCCTTCCATTGAGCCATTCTCGCTAACTTTGATCACCCCATCCGGGGCAAACCAATTCGGATTGGTAAATCGCGCGATTATTCCAGAAGGAGACTCGGAAAAGGTTCCTTGAACTGGAGCGTACCAGTCGGAAGATTTTCTTTTTCCCGCTACAATGAAAAATGGAGGTGCAACACGACCAGCCGCAGACGCCGCAATCACGGCAGTAATATGTTTGGATACGCCATAGCTGAACTTGACCGCACGAAGACCTCCATTTCTTGAGTTCGTAGCTGAGAAAACCTTACAACGTTTTCCATTTATATTGTTAACCTGAGTTTCATCCACATTCCAGATCCCATTTGGGGATGTAAGCAAGCCAGCACGCAGCTTTCCAATGCGTTCTAGAACGGAGAAAAAAGTCCCAACGTGTTCATACGATTGCGCGGCTAGCTTTGCGTTCTCTCGTTTCTCAATGTTTTTAAACGACACTTCGCGATTGCAAGCTCTGTACTTTTGAATGAAGTCGTCACTTGGAACTCCGTTCTTAAATCCTGCTCTATCGTCTGCCGCGATGCGGGATAAAACATGCTTGAAAGTGAATTGGTCTACCGCGAAACCCCTCTCTGCCGCAGTTATCATTCTCGTATTGATCATTTGACATCCCTCTTTGGTAATAGTATAAGAGGGGCCAGGCCGTATCTAGGGACTCAATAAATGCTCCAGTTCTTGTTTGCTGTGTGATGCAGCTTTTTTAATCCTATGAACAGTTGACTTGCTGATGCCGGTTAATCTAGCAGTATCGCGAACGTTACGGTTATCTCGCAGTAGTCGTAAAGCTTCTGTGCGCGCGAGGGACTGGTCTCTCAGACGTTTCAAGCGCTTCTTGTGCTCAGATGTCTGTTTTCGCATGGACGGTGGCATGATGAAAACGTTACGGCTGTTCAATGCCGTGGTGGACAAGTTGTCAGAGGAGCTCGCAGGAGCTGATCATTTGAAAGTTTATTGCAGTCCTGTGCATGACGTGAAAGGGGCTCACAATGGACTTACGACTCCCCTGTGGCGCGAGATGGGATGGGAGATGGGTGTTTCGGTTCCCATACGTTTGGCGGGAATTTGTCCCAAAATTAGCCATGTCCCAAAACTATCCTCCCAGAAGGGTATTCAAGACTGTATAGAAAATGCAGAATTGAAAATTTTATACTGCCCTACAGACTTTATGACGGCAGATTTTTTTACTAAGGCTCTGCAGAAAATTAAGCACTATCGATTCCGGGAGAACTTGGGACTAAAGCAGTTATCAAGTTGAGAGGGGGTGTTGTAGAAGCATCTAGAAGCTTCTTACAAGCAACTCGAAACTACCTCGTTCTAGAATGTTTTATAGAACAGATACGTAGAAATGCTTTATACTATATGATAGAAACTATATAGAAGTCTAGAACACTATAGAACTTTATTGAAACAGTATAAAAGAGTAGAAAAGATCTCCAGTTTGACGTAAGATAGAAGTCAAGCTGAGTCTCAGTGATTAAAAACCACTTTTGTTTATCCTAAGCGTTTCTATCCACAACACTGCATGTAAGTCTACATACATGCGGCAGGGGTAAAACAGCACGAGCAAAGAGCTGATCAATTTCGACGTACTCGTCTCGATGTAGCAGCTTCTTTCTCTCGTTCTCAAACTTCAAGGCTTTCAGAATTGAGAAGATTTTGGTGCGAATTTCGGCGAAGATAGTGCGTTAACGAGATGTGTCGCTTTGATCTCTAGTGTGAGCTGACAATAAAGATGTAATCCACGTCTCCAAATGGTCCATTGCCAATTACGCCAAGAACGATTGCGTAGGATAATATGCTCCGATTGGAACGGGTGAAATTATGCCCGAAGGACGGAACCTCACCGTTAGCCTTTTGAACAAAAGTTTGTCCCAGGATATAACGTAAGATTTGTGTACTAACATGGATTAAGTCTCAAAATAGGAGCGCTATTTGTCGGACAGGGGAAGAGACACCATCCGGGAGGTACGGGAAAGAAGGAAAACCATATTTGAAATGATTGATACACCACAAAATTACTCATTTTTCTACTTCCAGTAAGCAATTGTGAACCATTCTGCGTTCTGTATTTTCAGGTTTAAGAGTATGTCGCAAGATCTGATAACAGTTTAAAAGCATTTACGTGAACAATAGATGAAACAATTATACTCTTAAAATTTAACAAACTTCAACACAAACTATATCCTCCTTTTTATAATACTCATCATCTGGAGCTTTTAAGATCAACGTAGAACACCTTTGTGCGGTCCGGAAATGTAATAATATGCTTTCGCAGAACATGGTACTCCACACTGAAAGGTAAACAAATGATACAGAACGACGTTATCTTATCTTTTGAAGATTTCCTCAGTCGCTTCAGCGCCTTTTCAAATCCTCCCATCTTGGGATAGTAGTCTTCCATTGAATCAAACTGCTTTTCAAGCCACAACTTGTGCCTTAGCACAACCGTTGTCATCGGGTCAGGCCACGTAATTACACTTTTATAAGCCATTCCGTCATTAACAACTAGACTGGTAATATGTTGCAAGTCAGCACCTGAGGGTATATTGACGTCGAAGGTAAGCGCTTATTGGTTGTCGCAGAATCCTCCCATTAAGCGCTTATTGGTAGACACAGGATCCTCCCATTCTGAAATGAGAACCAAGTGATGAAACTGTCCTTCAGGGAGCCTTGAAACGTTTTGAGAACATTCGAGATCATTGTCGAGTTCCTCATCTCTAACCTCTTCCTTTGCTTCTGCAAATTGCGCTTGTGGTTCGGAGAATTGCGGGTTCAGTACGCCTATGATATGTCAGTGCCCAGTATGTTTCTATCCAGAACAGAAAAAGACCGTTAACTTACTCGATGCTTCCTCTTTCTTTTTGCCGATTATATAAAATTTATTCTTGAAGGCTTCATATCGGAAAGGTTTGAAAATGGGGTCCATGCTGTAGACTTCTTGTGCCGTCTCTGTCCCTAACAGTTCTCCAGAATGAAACATGGCTTTTATTCTTTTAACAGTTGTAGAATCTTTCGTCAGACGAGGGCGCTTTCGTGAAGGTGGCATGGCCGACGGAAGACTGTGGCAACTAAAGCATGGCAGAAAGAGCGGGTTTGGGATTCACTTCGTTATATACCTCGAGATAGGTTATCTTGGATCTCGTCCGAGTAGTGATTGAAAGATTCATGGGCTTGCATTTGGCTAACGGTAATCTCGTTCCCTAGATATTCATAAAAATCGAGCAATGTCGTGCTCTTGCAAGTGCAATGAAGAATGATGATGACGAAAATATATCGGCGATTGGATGCCTCAGGCCTTGGCCGAAACAGAGCGTGAGGGTCTTTTATATCGTTCTATCTGCCACCTGAACACTACGAGAACGCTTTCTATTCTGAAAGTTACGTAACGACCACCTACGATTTGTTGCTGCAACTTGTACGTTCTACTTGAATTATCGATTGCTCTCAATACGTCTCCACCGACTCCAGAAGTTGATGGCTACACTCGCAATATTTCGAATCATCATTATAATTGCAACACTTCAGTTAATCATTCAATTCACGTATAACTCATAGCTCTATTTCATGATATATAGTATTATGAAACGAAATACGTTGAAATGCCTCGTTCATAATTTCGTTTGTAAGTATATCAGCTGGGTTAAACTCTGATCGCAAGAAGCTCACTTCTGATATCTCTTTCAGATCATATTCATTTCTCACCACACTCATATCGATTAGCAGCCTTTTTTGCAGTCTGAGATGATTTAAATGTCACATTAAAAAGACTCATAGAATCAATAAATATTTTGAGAGGTACTTATCGATTCAATAAATGTTCTAAGTCGTGTTTTAGATTGTACCTAGCGTCAAATGTGTCAATAAAAGCGTAAAGCTCTCCAACCAGTACTTATTTTAAAACACGTCGCCTTTTGTAACTCTTGAATTGAATGATGTTGAGTTTGTTGAATTCCTCAGCTAGTAAGATGACGTACCCGAATTAAGACTTATTGTCATCGTTATCAGCGAAAATGGCGTCGCTATAAATCCTAATGTGTAGAGATTTCAAGTTGAGCTTGATGAACGTTAGACAAATAGGATGAGCCTGTTCAATTTTCCTAATGACTTTGAGCATTTTTCTTCCGACTTTTTCAGTGAAATTTTGTCGAGTTACCTGAGCGCATTTATATGTTTACAAATAAGGAAAGTTGAGCGTATGAGTAAACGTGCCAAGCCAATTGTGCTCTTTTAGAACGGTAAGCAGTGTAATCGTTAGGATCATTAAAATTGGACAATCGTTTTAGGATGTCATACTCATAAATCGTGTATTGAACAGAACCAGTATCTACTTGCGTTCCTTCAAAATTGAATTTCTCCACTTCTCTATGGCGTGATTCGAATTTTTCCAGAGTCTTATCAGCAAGAAATAAGAGTTTTCTATTACCCGTTAAAATTGAATGACCAACATAAAAGCCCAGTGGACGATTAATTACTGTTGGAAATGTTTGTAGAATGCTGATATGTCGCACTTCATTGCAGTCATTTGAAGATTATTCCGTATCTGGTTCATGATAGTTACGTTCCAATAATCACTAACGTCTAATAATCCGTATAAATGCTTGATCAGTCGAAGCATGTCACCGGTTGGTGTAAAGCAAAACGTGCTCGCCCGATACGCAGGGATTTCATTCATATCCTCCTTGGTACGAGCGATTTTGAGTACTCGGAGAATATGAATATTGGCCCATGGATGGGATTTTTTCGCAGTAATGAGGTATGGCACACTACAGAGTCGGCGATGACGGGGCAAGGAGTGTTACTGGACGCGTGTACGCGTGTGCGTGAATGAGTGTGTTCATACATGGTATGGAACATTTGTCGGATATTTTACTGGCCCGCTGCCGCGCGTCTGTCTCTTGCAGATGCTAGTTTTTGGCGAGGGTCGTCCAGAAATTGGCAAGGGTCGTCCAGTAAATTTTTTGAAAAAATATCGAGATCAATTATTTCAAAATTTGCAGATAATTGCTTGGGTCGTCCAGAATCTCTGTGGAGTAAATACTGGGGGGTTTTCCACTCGTGCTAGTTCTTTAGTCGAGGGCTACCTGAACTGTATTTCGCGAAGTCTAGGTTCAGTTTCCATTGAGGTGCACATTACACGATACCTTCTGCGGAATGATACCCTGCAACGCATGGAATACTAGTGCTAGTACAGATGATCCCCATTATGAAATCATACCGTTTTATTCGTATCTATTCTTCTATCGACCGCTTTTGCTAACCACTACTTCGCTATATTACAGGTACCATTTCCCCATAATGGAGCGGGTGTAGGCGCAATCTGCGGCAGATGCCGCAGACTGCACCTTCACCATAGTGCTGGATCGGTAGAACACATACGCACTCCGAGAGGATGAGGCGCGAAGCGCCTCATCCTCTCCGTTCCTCATGTAGGGAACCATGCCCAGATGCATGGTTCCCTACTTGAGGAACCTGCACCTGCAACTCGTGAGCTACGTCCGCATCAAAAGTCATTTACCTGTATACGCAAGCAGAAAGTATCCATAAGTTAGTCAATGATCCGTTAGATACATTTGAAATGCGATGGAACGTACCATTGATAAAACGAAACAGAAACGTTGCGCTAGAAAAGTCGAGGGACCTGGTAACTCGCATACGGAAGAAGAAGCAGGAAAGGGATCGGTTAGATTACCAGCCGACCATATCATCGTAAACCGCGAAAGGTGTCGAAGCGAGAACTCACAACCAAGGACACCGAGAATGCCCATGCAGCAAACATACCGCAAGACGCGATAAACGAGAATCTAGCCTATATCCCAAACAAGTACCAGAATCGCCTATCCCAAACAGTCAGACAGTAAAACGACCAATTTCATTTTGTCTCTCAAGATCGATGATGGATCTGGAGAGATGAAATAAAATTGGTCGTTTACCTGTATACGCAAGCAGAAAGTATCCATAGGTTAGTCAATGCTCCGTTGGAAACATTTGAATTGCGATGGAACGTACCATTGATAAAGCAAAACAGAAACGTTGCGCTAGAAAAGTCGAGGGACCTAGTAACTCGCAAAAGGAAGAAGAAGAAGGAAAGTGATCGGTTAGATTACCAGCCCACCATTCATCGTAAAACGCGAAAGGTCTCGAAGCAAGAACTCACAAGCAACGACACCGAGAATGCCCATGCAGCAAACATACCGCAAGATGCGATAAACGAGACAGAAACCTATGTCTCAACCAAGTACCAGAATCGCCTATCCCGAACAGGCAGAGCTAGAGCCTATGGCGCAACGAAATGAACTATTGGTCGCGTACTTACAGTCGTCGGTTTGGGTTACCGGGTTCCCGTTTTCACCCTTCAACTCGTTCTATATCTTGAACAAATAGAAGAAGTTGAGGGTGATTAGCTTATTTCCTGCCGTTTCCATGTCGCAGAGCGCGAAGAAACGCGGTGAGGATTGGTTAGTTTAGAGCAAAGATACGTGGAAGGATATGGGAGAACGTACGAAAAGACTGCACGGAATACATCCCTGAGATACGGATGACTCCGTCCTACTTTCTTCCGCCCTCTACTTTATGGAGCCTCCATAAAGTGGAGGGCGGGAAAAAGTACGACGGAGCGGAGTATAACGCGATGATATCGATGGCATGGCTCACGACGGTAACGGAAGTTCGGACGTCGGAGGCGCGGCGGCGGCGGCGAAGGGAAGAGATTTATTTTTCTGTGCGAGATTGGACAAGTGTACAGCGTACAACGTTGGGAAACCACAGGTTTATAACTAGTGGTAGATAATACGAGAAGTACACCCTTGTGTTGAGGTCGACGTGTACCTACGTTCCTTTTTGAACGAAAGCACGTGATTTAAACTCAAAATATATTCTCCGTTCTGAGCAAGACGTCGATATTGACTGTCGCTCGACCTCCTTCTCCCTTCGGACGCCCTTCCCTTGCAGTCTTTGTCGTCGTTTCTCGTTCAGTTCTTCTTCCCATGGTCTACTACTGTACACATAAGAAGCGTGGGTGCCCCTTCGTTACTCGCCGAGGAGTCTTATCCCTTCAACAGCATGTCAACCATTGCCCGTTTCGTCTGAAAGCAGCGCTGGAAGACGACAATAGCCGGCCCATTCGGAGAAGCAAGCGTCTCAAGCTTTCCGCACCCGCGCCCGCATCTTCCGAAACGGTCACTGCCCCTTGTCGCCTTCCCGAGCCTCCAGTGTCCGAGGACATCGTCGACCCCACTCCGTGCGCCCCTCCCATTCCGGACACTTTGCATTGTGTTTCTCCTTCCCCGGCTCCCGCGTCATTAGAGCGAGAACACGGAAGCAGTTCCCGCCCAGTGCCTTCTGAGGAGGCCCTCGGTGATTTGCATATGGATTATCTCACGGTTTGTCTGGCTTCAGTAGCTTCCAACCTTGGTCATCGTGAGGCGGACGAGCTAATTGGGCTACTTCGGGACCCGCGATTCTCGCAAAAGCGATTCAACGAGACCATAACAAGTTCCAAGCGCTGTACAGAACTGAAGAAGGCCATTTTCGAACGATACGCCTCAAAGGACGGTTTCAATCGCAGAACTGTCTCGCCAGAAGGATGTAAGTTCAGCGCCACCCTCTACACGAGAGACCCCGTTCAGACACTTGTGAAACAGCTCCAGTTGGCTAACAACGAAAACACATTCTTCCACCCTATACCTCAGACCCACTCCACGAAAATATCTCACCCCATGTCCGGCTCTCTCGCAAGAGACGCCACCTCAAAACTTAAGGAAATGGTCATGGGCTCTTTGGATAGTAGAATAGTGTGGTACTCCCAAGAAATAAGTTACAGTGAATCTTTCGTAGGTCTTCTGCAGGTATACACCGATAAGTCTTCAACAACTCTAAAGCAAACATCGGTTACCGCCTATCCTCTTCACCTCATATTTCTCAACTTCTCCGACCAGCTTCGCCGTAAGTGTATCCGTGATGACCTCACAGTAGTGGCATACTTCCCTACCACACTGATCGAGGTTTCCGCATCTGAAGCAGACGCAATGCCATTTGTTTCTAGCAAGTCTCTACGCGAGTCCAGGATGCAAATCCTTCAAGAATCTCTTCGTCAAGTCCTGGAGCCCATTCTAAATCTCACGCAGAAAGGTTTTCAGTTCATCGGCGAAGACAAACTAAGTCGAGTGTGCCATCCTCTGCTTGCAAGTTATTGTGCGGATATTCCTGAGGCTAAGGACATTCTGTCTATTCTTCATGGCACCAAAACGGAAAGCCCGTGTCATAGATGCAAAGCCCCTCTCTCATCTTTATGCAGTCCTATTCCCACCTCATTCAACGGACGTTCTCAAAAGCACACGAAAAGCATCCGAAAGACATACACAGCTATCTTGCAACATGCACAAAAAGACGAGGCGGAAAGACGTCCACGTCGTGCGAGGGAGAGGAGATCTCAAGCGGATACTCTGATGCGTTCAAATTCCATATCTCTCATTCCTTCGTTCCTCGAAACTTCCGTAAGCCTTGGAATGATCCCGGGATTGTCTCCATACAGTCTGTTCTCATTCGAACCATTACACAACTTGCATCTCGGCATCTCAAAGTTGATAAAAACGGCCACAATCGAGAGACTGCAGTCAGACACCCTGTGCACCACATTAGGAACATCTGCATCGCGTTCATTTCGAACGATACGCACCCAACTCCTCAACCATGCAAACGCAATTCTAGCTGCCATAGAACGCGATTCTCCTGCCAAAGGTTTACATATCGATTTCTCCACGCAGGAGAAAGGCAAATCTTTGAATGGTATCTTCACGAAAGACGGTCTCCGTGGAATGCTGGAGGCCAAAAACTACAAAGCACTTGACATGGTTTTTCCCTTCATAGGAGCATTCTTTGACATATGCTGTGGAGAACAGGACGTTGCCCCAATCACAACCGTTTTCTCTCAGTATTCGGACTTGCTCTCGACCTTATTCAGATACAATCGTGACCCGTATTGGACTGAAAGCTCTCTCCTGTGTCTTAGTTCGGAGATTGAAGCCTTCAAGCGTTCCGCAACAAAGACTCTGGCGGATTTTCATCCCTCCAGACTGGGAACTCTGAAGTTTCATCTTCTCGATCATCTCGTGGACGATATTCGCCGTCTGGGAAGTATCAAGTATTACGACGCAGGCATATACGAACATGCACACCTGCTATTTAAAAGACACTACAAAAAGACGTCCAGAAGAACAGCAACGGCTGTGGAGGAGACTATTCGCTCCATTGAGCACGGACATGTTAGAAAGCAATGGAATGGCAATACTCCTTACCAGCGTAATCCAGGTTTACCAGGAACTTCCACACAGCTTCCTCGGTTTGCAATGAGAGGGCGTTCTTTCACTTTACGAGCTCTTCAACATTGTGTTTCAAGTATGTCCAGTTCAAAAACATGGACTGCTGTTAGAGAAATGTTCTCAAGTACGGACACAAGGTCGATTCTTGATCAAATTGGTCAACAGGCCCTTCCTCCTTTCCTCAGTCTCGTGAAAGAAACACTGGATGAGCACTCTATTACATACTTCCCAGAAAAGACAAGGATAACTCTGGTGAATTCGGCCGTCGTGAAAGGCGGTTTCGTTCCGACTCTTGAACACTTCGATTCGTCTTCTAAGGCACTTAAGCTGGGACGACCCAAATACCCCATCATCCAACGTGTCTTCGCTTCTCCAGCATTTGGTCCCAGTAGAAAGCCAAAGTTTTCCACTGTATTGGTAAGCGGAGAAGATTCAGAGACTTGGGTTGCCCAGGTAGTCGCTCTGATTCGAATATCTCTCCTTGATTCTGCACTTACCGCACCAGAGGTGGCATTCGTCCGGTATTTCGAGGTTTTACCCCCCGCAACAAACATCGACCACATATTGAAATGCATATCTTTACGGTGGGCTACAAACGATGAAAAGAACCACACTCTTCCGTTCCCTCGTCATTCCAAAGCGGAGACTATCGTAGAGTTAACTCCTTGGTACGGGATGGTTCCGGCTTCTGCACTACAGGGAACTGTCCATGTTGTTCGATCAAACTACCCTGCTCCACCTTTTTGTCCTCCACTTCAATGGTTCCAACACCGATTCTACATCAATCGATTCTATCATGATTCAGATGAAGGACCAACTGAGCACGTTGATCTTGTACAGCCTTAAACATTAAGGGCTCCATCTTCTACATGTTCACCTTGTGGTGCCTTTTCTTGTGATCCTGTGTTAATTCCGAAATCGTTCATGTCCATTTCCTTGAACTCCATATCCCCTTCCTCGCATTCACCAACGAAGCAATCGCTAATAGACCCCAATCTTCGGCTCACACTGTCAATAAAAAATTGTTCTTTCACAGTGAGGTAAAGTCTTCCGTTCGACGGCATTCGATATCCAAATGTAGCCTCTCTCATGTCATTACCAAGAACCTTAGTCCAATCTTCCGTTGTCGTTCCAAAATTATGAAACTCGCTGGAATTGGTCCTCAAGACATGTTGCCTAACATCCCCCAGAACATTCTTTAAACACAGAGGTAGCAGTTCAGCAAACTTCTTTGTAAACAGTTTCTGTCTCTGGCCACCCCTTGACACATCCGTACTTAGAAGGCTCACAACCGTCAACACCCAAGCGTCCAAACGTGCGAGCAACAGTATTGTGCCATCTAAAAAGGTGCCCGTATCCTTGTCTTCCACATCATACCCAATAAACTCCTTCAGCACTTGTACCCCGACACGGTTTCGGAAGAACAAGTCTTGATCTTCCGTCGGCATATCCTCGACATTGTCCGCATTGGAGTACTTTAGACGAACAAATGGGGCTTTTCTCCACCATGAAGTGTTCGGTACACCATTTTCGTCAAAACGCAGTATGTTCTCCTGCGCTTCCTTCAACTGCATTGTGAGTTCGTCAGCATCCTCTTCTACCAGCTTTGTTCTTCTCCAAATCAGATCGTACCCCAGGAGCAGAAATAGTTTATCCCTCGTATTTCTCTTACGAACGCCCACGACGTCACTCATGGTCTGCCGCATTCTCTGCCTAAGGCACATATCTGCACAAAGTTCCAGTATACACCTGTCGGTAAGAGATGCTTTTCTAATACCTTCCCAGCTCAACTCCTTCAACTCGCTTTCAACCATTTTCTTCAGCAAAGCATCTGGCCCCCCTCTACCGACGGTGTGAACATGCCAAAACTGCCCAAGAGCTCCACGGGGTTTTTAGGAACCATGTATGAACCACCTTCCTCCGGCTCAATAAGCCCTTCCCCACTCTCAGTTGCGTCTTCCACCTTCTCGGCACGGTTACCCCAATTTCGGGTGAGCGACTCACCTTCGAGCCATAGCTCACTTGTTTCTCTCCTTGCCCACGTCAGCATGTTGTGATACACTGCTCGAGCAACCCCTCGAAACTCGTCGCACACCTCAATTTTATGCTTCTTTCGACCTGTCTGCCCAGGTTCACCAGCACGTGTACTCCTATCTCCCTCCTGTTTCAGTGCCCCTCTTAGCCCTTCAATGACTAGATCCTTCTCTTCAAGCCTCTTTTTCAAAGCCGTACTCTGCTCTTGGGCGACCTTCACTAGAATTCCCCGAACCATCAAGTCCTCTTGTAGCGTCTTAACCTTTTCTTTCAAGCAATTCAGTTCATTTAAAAGATCAGGTCTGTTCATAGAGCTTGAATTCACACCAGTTTGGATATCTTCCGTTATTTCCCTAGCTTCTTCGGCGACAGGCCCCGGTAATGCCGCAGGATTCGGTGTTATTTCGTTATCGGAACTATCCTCATGTGCCATAGCCTTAGCCACGAGAGGCTGCAGGCGTTCTGTGTCCACCCTTGGCACGGCTCCGAGCTCCAACTCCCGTGTATGTCCTCCTCCATGGCATGGTATATCAGATGAATTGGGCCTCGTACGAGCTGCAACGGCCCCCGTTCTGGAAAGAGGGGAAGGTCGAAAAGTAACTCGTCTATCAGTTGTCTCTCGATTTCTTATTGTGTTTCTCCCTTGTCCGGACCCATTGCGAGGCATGATACGATTCATAGCGGCCCCAGTTCTAGAAGAGAGGGATGGACGTGACGATCTTAATATACTAGGACTCTCACGACTTCTCGTCATTGTCCCTTGTTGTCCAGATCCACTGGGCGGCGTAACCCGCGCCCCAGTAGCTCCGGTCTTCGATATCGGCCGGGGACATGAAGGTTTTGGTGTCATACGAACCTCTTCGGTTCCAGTTGTCATGCCCTCCTGTCCTGACCCGCTTGGCCGAGTTACCTCATCTTCTTGAGGAGCAGAGACAGATGCACGATTTGCATTATCGGCAGTTGACGGCACGACATCGTTCGCTGATCCACGAATTCTTGACGCAATCCCGGAAGACGCTCCGCTGCGAGATGGGCGAGAGAGTCCTGTAGAAGGACGCCCACTGACTCTCTCCTTCGTCGAGGACGACTTCCGTTTAGGAAGTGCGGTGCTTGTAGCCTGATTCGTATCATCCGATGCTCTTCTCTTCTTCTGTCCACTCTTGTTCCGCTGCGTACTATTTCGCTTTCTCGGCGTTATACCCATGCTGTGGAGATAAACAGGGTAATGAAACGAAATTGTTGGGGAGGGGGGGAGGGGGTGGGGGGGGGGTGCATGGTTCAGATATTCCGGGAGACTCCGCAGTTCCTGCTTTTTAGGAATTTGAGGTGCCCAATGGGTCGCAAATATCGCCGTTACAGATGAAGAGCTCCAGTGTACATGTACAACAACGCGTATTGCAGGCAGCTGCAACACTCACAAGCATATTTACTTTGTATTCGCTACTGAACTCATCTATTGCTCCAATGTCAGAGCCCAGTCCCAGGCGTACTGCTCTCCGTAGTCGAAATACAACTCTTCGCCCCTCTCAATATCTCTTACTGCTCTACAACGAAGTAGAGCATAGTTAGAAAGGTCTGACTTGAACTGTATCACGGACTTCGCTTCCACCACCTGCACATTGGCACTTCGAGTCCTGTTTGACCGGGGCTCCGATAAATCGGGATCCCCGGCATGATATCCGGCGTCGTTAATGTAGCCCCCGATACAAAAAGGCGCCGGGACAATGTAGACTTCGCTCTCCTTTCTATCCTGAGCCTGTCCTGGTCTGTTCCTCAGGTGCAGAAACTCCGTACCAGTCACAGTGACCATCATAGAAAACAACTTGTACCGCACTGGAGTTGCTCCGAGACAGCCACTTCCATACGTTAAGTGTCTTTCCTTCCGGTTCGTCAGATCCGTGTATACCAAAGTTCCATAGAAATGACAGATAGTTTCCCCAGCCAATATCTTATGTTCCGTGAACACCCCCATACCAGCACGGGGATGTCGGATCTTAGAAGATGCTATATGTAAGCGATATCGATTGGCTTCAACAGTCAACAGCATATGCATATCCATAAGATTCAGAGCTCCTCGGTACTTCTCCTCCCAAAGATCTACAGTACGCTCTCCACACTTGTCGACAAAGTCCCAGTCCTTCCAGTATCTTCCTAGGAACTGAGTAATATGTCCAGGCATCACTTGGTACTGGGGGTAACCAAATGGAGCCTCCCATTCAAGCCGACCTCGGTCCCGATGTGGAACCCGTTCATAGGTCGTTGAAGCCGCATCCACCACCTCCTGTTCAACCAGGATGTCATTCTTCCCCCCCGAATAACTTCGGCCATAAGAGTCGTTAGATGGTGCTTCGCATGGCTGAAACATGGCCTATTCTTCTCGCACCCCAAGAACTTCCTATGCTTTGTCAGCGATAGGCACGCCATACCCGTAGAAAAAGTTCCCGCGAACATGTCCATGACAAGATCACCCGGTCTTGTGAAGCGACATATCAACTCCTTCATCAACTCCCTCGACTTCTGCTCCGGTCTCATGTACTGCCACCT
>VCMS01000361.1:0-50980 GCA_022539475.1 Gracilaria domingensis
ACTTCTTCAACATTCTCGCTCTTAACAGTGCTGCTGGAGGCGCTGGTGTCTCGTCGACGATGCTTTGAAATACTGATCGCGTCGGCTTGAAACGGTCTGCAAGCGACCCTGGAAGCCCCCTACGTAAGTGACATGTTCCTTGTCGTTCCTCTTCCTTGGATGCGTCGGGAGGCTCGGCTCTACTTTTTGCGTGTCCTGGGATTTGGCCACCCCTCTTCGAATCGAATCTACGTGTGCGGCGGGGGGTATCATCTCCATACTCCCAGTTTTCCCGATATAGGTGTGAATTGTGTGAGGAGGACAGAATCACCTTATGGCGTCAGCCTGATGTATACGATCGATAAATACTGGATCGATGAGGAAGTCTCGGCTGACCATCCGATATCTTCTGTTATTAACAGACAAGCATCGCTCCTTATCGGAATGGATGAGAATCTTTGCTCGTGGTGGAGGTAGACCTTCTCATTGCATTCTTCATTGTCGAGACTGGTCTTCGGTTTTCGTCTGGCTGCTTCAAGTCTCTTTCCGCTTCCTTATTCAATACTTCTGTGTTGAGGCAGCACTGGGTTCCCCTTCTTATTTGGGTGATCGTTCAACTCCTGAAAATTTCCCACAATGATCTCGGATGGATGCGAGCCAACTTGAGGGCTGACGTCCGCCGGTCAATCCTTTGCTTATATGCAATGGCGGACTAGAGCATAGCCGACGTGTCCGGTTGCCTTCGTGGAAGTATAGAAAGTTAAGGTCTGTCTTCCTCCTGATCATTTCCTCACTTTTCGGTGAGGAGTAAGAGTCGGAGGCTGACTGAAGTCTTTCTATCTGTCCGTAATGTGCATTTTCCTCAACAAAGACTTCATCAGGTGCCGATCGTTAGTCCAGTTGCAATACGGTGCTCGTCACCATCGACCGCATGGAGAACTTGCCTGAGTCGCCAACGGTCGCAAACAAGCTTGCAAAGATTCAAGCGGTAGGGCACTACAATTATGAGTGAAAGGGGGGGTTCTCCAACGACCTAAGAAGTCAAAGGTGCTCGCAGAGATGCCGAATACTACTGGTATATCTTGTACTGCGCACCTCGGACGCAAGGATTTTCGTCCCGTCAGCAACAATGATCCTCCGGCCTGAAGGCCTTAGTTCAAGAGACAACCTTTGGCTAAAAGCGATCGACATCAAATTGGGGATTGCGCCTGAATCCAGCAACGCCTGGCACACGTCCCGTATACCGCCACATTAACCACTTTTAGGGATGGAGCAGCGCCGGAGCCTGAGCGAGTGCTACTTTCTTACCACTGAAGCTCCCGGAAAAGAATCCGACGAAGATCTTTCTTAGCGTTGTCAGCGTCTCCCCGAGCTAACTGACCAAACGTAATCCCAGTTGGGGCTTTAGCAAGCTCTTCATAAACGTTGTACTTAGCGATATGCTCCTGGATCTTAATCTTCTTAGGCTTGGCCTTCGGCTTGCTAGTTGAAGTCTTTCGCGCTTTCGATGGTGCCTTCGAGATTCTTCTTGGTGGCTTAGCCACGGCTCCAGCATCCTGGCTTTGGGGAAACATCACAGGTGAGATGCCTGGAAGGGTAGTGGTGCGGGGCTGCTTTGGCAGAGGGTTACCGTCTGAGTCTCTTTTCGTCGTAGTCACGACATCATCATCGTCAGAGTCATTGATAACCACTGACACAGGGTTTTCCTCAGACCTGATCCGCACGTTCTTTTCCTTTAAAGCCCTCTCCACGCCCGACTCGGACTTGACACCTTCAAAGGACACGTTAGAGCCTGGTTCCGCCTTAGGCTTGGACCAACAAGTCGTTACGGAGTGACCGATCCTTCCGCAGCCACCGCAGCGCGTGTTGCGATGCGGGTTCAGTTCGCAACGGTTTGCAAAGTGACCAGGCTGGTGACAGTAGGAGCAAGTCTGCTCCTTCTCTTGACGAGGCCCTGCCGCTTGAGTCTTCTTTACGAGGAGGTGAAGCTCCGCCATTTGCTCAGCCAGTCGCTCAACCTTGTCTTCAAGTGGCGCTGCACTCGGGCGTGCGGCTTTCGTCTTCGAGGTCCTCTGTAACATTTGCTTCGGTGGTGGAAGCGCGCTCAATGCGCCGTAGGAGCCCAGCGCTTTCCTTCCTGCTACAAAGGATCTCACCAAGCCCTTGAGAGCGTCGTAAGTGTCCGCTCCGCGGAAGATGATAAATTGGGCTAGATCGGCATACTCCATAGCGGCATTACGTAGAAGGCCACACTTCGCCTTCTCGTTGAAGCCTGCTAACTCATAATAAGCACCCATCTTCTTCAATGATCCCAATAGATCCCCATAATCTAGACGAGCAGTGACAGCGCAACGAATTTGCTCTTCAGGCTCATCAGTGGCCCCAAAGCGCTCAATGAGGGCCTGCTTCACACCAGCGTATTCTCGGGCCTCACTCGTAAGCGAACCGTTCATAGCGTAGGTATCGTAATAAAAGTTAAAGGCCTCTCCTTCTAGAAACCCAAGAAGCCTCACTGCGCGCTCACCATCATCCATACCAACGTTGGCCACGTTCTCGAAATAGAAGAGAAACTTTCGGACATCCATAGAAGTCCCATTGAAAGACATGACTGGTTCACTCGGAACTGGGCCCTGCTGGGGGTACCATGTGGACGCCATTTTTGTGGACGAATGGCGCGGGTGGTGACAACCCAACTGCAGAAACGAAAACCAGGGGGTACCAGCCGTCGTGCTGTTGTTGACGGCAACGTAGCGTTCTGTTGTTGCTAGCGTATGGTAGGCAGCAAAGATCAGCAGCCCTGTGACAGCAAACTAGAGTAGTCCACAGCTGGGCGGGGAGCGAAAGAACGCAAAGGGTGCGCAAACGTCAACCTAAGTTCGTCGGAACTGGGTACTGGTAGTTGCAAGCGACGGCGTAGAAGTGCAAGCGAGCCCAAGACAGGGCAGCACGACTAGCCGCGTAGAGACGAGTTGTGAAGCGGGAGACCAAGCCGCTCACTGTTGGGTTGAATGTAGGAAGGTTGATGGCAAGGGGGAGCAAACTGCTCTGAAGGGTGGTGGGGGTTTGCCAAAGGAAGTGTGTGTGAGGTCGTCAAGGTGGTCTGCCCCCTCCAGATTTTGGAGACCATCGCTCTTCGGAGGGGGTTTATATAAAGAAATGAGCCATTGAATAATCTCAAAGAATGCATACTAGTCGTATTTCTAATCTAAGGGTTCACTACTTACTACTTGTATATTTATGTCTTGTGTGGGTTTCTTGATTGGTTCCTCCCACAACTGCTGTTTCGATGCGGTCATAACCACCTGGCCATAATGAGTCTCTTGACCGTCTCTTTATAGACGCGAAGCAGCTTCTCATTGAGACAGGTCAGGTCGCGTGTGCCTTCCATTCCACAGAAAAGTTGTCCGAAATTCCATTAGTTTTGCCCGAATCGATGAGTCGTTTCCATTTGATTGGTGACATGTAAGGTTATCCCCTTGTTGACAAGTAATAATTCCTTTCCATGGGACATGTCACCGACATGTCCTCAGCTGTTTTGTTCGTAATGGTTTGTCAACAAGACATTAATTCCTTCCCAACAATTTCTTGTTGAAAATTAATCACTTTCCCTAATTAATTGTCAGTTCCTTCCCAATGCATTGGTGAACTAATGTCTCAGGTGCACCCAGTAAATTGCCACGTGGCCACCACTCTGTCAACTGCTGAGTGGTGCTGCACATATACCTGCATCACGCCATCCGACTGTCTTCGTCACCTTGCAGACATCCCACCGAGTCGCTGCAGCCACCCTTGCACCTATCGTTCATCCTGCCACCTCCCATGCCACCCCGTACCCGCTCAGTCCTCGATGTAGAGGCAGAGGAGGCCTCCATCGTGGACGAGATTCACGAAATTCTCTTCAACGTCACGTACGATTACCGCACGGGCTACATTGCTGGCTTCCGCGACGCCGTTTTCAGGATCCGCGCCGCGCTACAGGAGCTAATTCGCGCCGCCGAATCCGTAGGAACTGGAGACGTACCGTTGACTCGTATTACCTTGAATGGTGTGCGTCGTATTCAGCGTTGAGTCCGCCGTAATTGCTTGATACTGAGGGCTTCCTGCTGCTTCTAGTAAAAATCTGCTTTCTTTGCGTAACGGACGCTCCTCTTCAATGCTTCTTCACACGCCCTTCTGCGCTGCATCTTCACACACTCCCCACCTAAGCGGTCGCTTCGCCTGGGCGGCCGTGAATTAGATCTTACATCGTATTTCCCAAAGCTCCGGTGCGCGAAACTTCTTCAGTGGTGTATAGGAACGGATATGGAGGCTCTGGGTAGTCGGGGTCTGGATTGAAGTCCACAATGAACTCCTCCCGTTGTCCGATAAGTCGGATGTAGTCCACCACTTGTTCTTCATGTGTTGCAGCTGGCGGGAGGTGACCATATTTTCCGACCACATAATGATAGAGAAGGAATATGGTTCGATCAGCGCCAAGTCTCGTCATTTGTGGGTGTAGCCTTCGTGCCAACCTTCCCAGCATTTCATGAGAACGTCTTGTGATGTACTGACCATATACATGGTGTACGCTAAGGCAGAGATGGAAGCAGTTCCAGACAACCCTGTGCTTCTCCCAATCTTCACAATCCAATGGCGCAAGCCAGTCTTCTAGTGTACGACCACCGACTTCCAGAGTTAGATAATCTACTTCTGGGTTGCGAACTTCGTAGTCGACAACAATTGGCATTGCAACCATGTCAAGTGCATGAATCACTTCTTGTCGCAAGGTCCTTGGTCGCTCGTAATAGGGTTTGAGTCTCCTTGCGTGTATGCCTCTTCGGGACATGCGGCGATGCGGAGAGATGAGGTAGTACCGAGGGTGACTTGCACGAATAATATGACAAGGGCCATAGAACTTTGAGATAAACGACGGCCACTTGATTCCGGGATTCATAGCTCCTGCTCGCATGACTAGGACCTGGTCTCCCACTGCAAACCTATGGCCATAGCGTCCTTCGTTCCTTCGCGCGGGTTGCCTATCGACGCGAGTGGCCCTACCGATTGCGGCTGCTTGAAGTTCTGTAATTCTGTTTGCCGGGGAGGCCGAAGTTATGAACGGAGGAGGATCGGTATGGTGCATGCGAGGGTAGACCCCGTATAGCAGCTCAAAAGGGGAGTACCCCTCAGTCATTTGACGAGTTCTGTACCCGAATAAAACATCAGGCAATGCTTCATCCCAGCCAACGCTTTTCTCACGAATGATCTTGCTTAGTGACCTCTTAATGGTTCCCACCATCCTTTCTGCTCGTCCATTTGACATCGGTGCGTACGCTAGAACAGGTTTGAGCGAGATACCGTGCTCCCACATGTATTCTTGCACCGTAGCCGCTAGAAAAGATGTTGCATTATCAGATATGATGACACGTGGGTAACCGAAGGGGGCAACAATCTCTTGCTTCACAAATCTTAGGACTTCAGCCGCTGTGGCGTTCTTCGTAGCTAGAGCGACAGGCCATCCTGTTAAATGCTCCACTCCTATCAGAAGGAACCGATTACCATTGCGAGTGGGGCGGAACGGTCAGGCGAAATCGATAGAAAATGTGTCGAAAACATTTGTAAGTGAGGCCCGCTGACCAGCGCGATAAGCTAGAAAGGCGCCCATGAATTGGCATCCGTTACAGCTCCTGACATATTCAGAGACTTCAAAGCGCATAGTGGGCCACCAAAATCTAGTAGAGAGATGTTTCATGGTTGCCTTGAAGTCCCAGTGCCCCACATCATCATAGAAGGTTCGAATGATTTGGATCCTTTCGGATACATTGGGGACGAGCCTTAGCCAACCACCCATTCTGCGATAAAGGCCTCCATCCCAGACTGTAAACTTCTTTGCGTTGCGTTTGATTGCAGCCCTAATTTTGGGGTCCTCTTCGTCGATCGCCATGTGGTTCAAGTGCCGTGCGATGTTGGCATAGTAAGGCTCTAAGCCATTGAACGCGTCAGTAACTGGGGCGGCCACGGCAGCTGAGTTCTCATATTTGTTCATGGCAAAGCGAGAAAGGTAGTCCGCTGCGTGGTTCTTGTCGCCAGCACGATAGACGATTTCGAACTCATACTCAGCCAAGAAGTCCAACCATCTGGCCAGCCGACCGTGCATATCTTTCTTTGTGAACGCATATTTTAAAGCCTGGTGGTCCGTGACCAACTGAAAGGGCTGAGAACCAAGTAGGTACATTCTGAACTTCTTCAACGCAAAGACAACAGCTAAGGCTTCTTGTTCACATACTGAATACCTTTTCTCTGTTGCCGTCATGGTTCTGCTCGCGTATTGTAGCGGATGAAAGTTCCCATCTGACTTCTTTTGCGCCAGAACAGCACCCAGTGCGACTGAGGAAGCATCTGTTTCAACGCGGAATGGAGAGTCAAAGTCGGGAAAAGCCAAGACGGGGGGTGTCGTGAGTTTCTGCTTCAACTCATTGAAAGCCTTGAGCATTTCATCAGTGAACTCTAGTCTTCCCTTACCCGAGGTGGAGGCATGCAGGACCGACGAGGTCTCGGCAAAATGCGTAATAAATCGTCGGTAGTAGCCCGCAAGGCCCAGGAAGCTTCTTAGCTCGGTAACTGTCCTTGGCACTGGAGCATTTGGAATGGCCTCGACCTTTCCTGCATCCACAGACACACCAGTCTCTTCCACAACATGCCCTAGCAGCTTGATCTTTGGTTGAGCGAACTCGCACTTGGAAATCTTCAGTTTTAGACCATGCGACGAGATAGTTTTCAGCACAGTTCCAACATGTTCGAAGTGCTCCTCAAGGCCTTTGGAAAATATTACCACATCATCAACATAGACCCGAGCAAACTCACAGCGATTGAGGATCGAGTCCATCATACGTTGGAACGTGGATGGCGCGTTCATGAGCCCAAACGGCATGACTTCAAACTGGTACGTGCCCTGCATACAGACAAAAGTGGTCATCTCTTTGCACTTCTGTGACATGCGGATCTGCCAATATCCTGAGAATAGGTCAAGAGTCGTGAAGAAGGAGGCTCCCCGAATATCGTCAAATATCTGTTCCATGCGAGGCAACGGCCACCGATCGGCTTTCATGACCCTGTTCAACGACCTATAGTCTACGCAGAACCTAGGCTTCCCGTCCTTCTTAGTAGCTATGACAACGGGAAAAGACCAGGGGGATGTACAAGGCTTGATGATACCTGCTGATAGCATCTTTTCAACCTCTTTCCTAACCACTTCATCATGCTTTGGTGGCAGGCGTCTTACTCGAGAGTATATGGGTGTATCGACAGTGAGTGAGAACTCGTGCATCACGGGGACATCGGAGGGGCGCAGATCATACAAAGACCAGGCTACGACATCCAGGTCGAGCAACGTGGCTAGCAACTTCTGTTGTGCCTCAAGAGGTAAGTGCGATACTCTCTCAAGGATAATTGCCCTTTGATCCGCATCCGGATGATAGTCTCTTCTGTCAAAGGTCCTACCATCTCCGTCCCGAGCAATGGGATCCAGTAATGAGAACTCAGCCTGGGAGGTAAGGCAGTTTGCTTCAACCCTTTTCTCACTATCGTCAACCCCATGTGGACCCTGCTGTTTGCTAGATTGCTCTTCATCGCTCGATGCTTTGGAGGGATGTCTAGCATTAAGAGGTGGTTGCGAGGGGCCTGGCCGCAACCCGGTGCTTCCCGAGCTGCCAATGGCTTGCGTCTGAAATTCCTCTTGAGGAAGCTCTTCCTCCAAGGCGATTACAAGAAGGCCCTCGTCATCCTCCTCCAGCTTTCCCATACGATTAAAGGGCATGTTGTGTTGCCCTAAGTGCGGAGGATGTGCAGGATCGGGAACGGGGTACCGTATTTCAACCCGTACGACCAAAAAGTCGCTAACAAGCTCGCCTTCTTCAAATGGTAACAGCTTGACTTCGTCCTTGATGGGGATAGTGAGGACTGGGTCCCGATAGAGAGACGTATCAGCGATCTCAACCTCTTCGGGGGAGGAGTCTTCCTCTTCTGCAATTTCTTCATGATCTTCCTCATGATCTACTTCATCACCTACTTCATTATTCACTTCATCATCTACTTCTTCATCTGCATCTTCTTCTTCATCTCCTTCGACTTCATCTTCATGGTGTACAACTTCTTCAACATTCTCGCTCTTATCAGGCTGCTGGACGCTGGTGTCCGTCGACGAGCTTTGGAAAGACGATGGATTCGGATGACGGTCGTCAACAGACCCCTGGAGCCCCACGTAAGTGACATGTTCTTGTCGTTCCTCTCCTTGGGATGCGTCGGGAGGGTCTCGCTCACTTTGCGTGTCTGGGATTGGCCACCCCTCTTCGAATCGAACTACGTGTGCGGCGAGGGGATCCACCTCCAGTACTCCCATGTTCCCATAAGGTAGTTGAGATGTGTGAGGATGGACAGAATCACCAGGCGCCAGCTGAGGGTAACGACGATAAAATCGGACGATGAGGTAGTCCGGCTGACCATCCGGATCTTCCGGTATTAACAAGACAACATCGCTCCTTATCGGAAGGACGAGACCTTGCTCGGGTGGAGGAGAACCTTCTTCATCATTCTCACTCGAACTGTCTTCGTTTTCGTCTGCTGCTTCAAGTCTTTCGCGCTCCTTATCCAATACTTGTGGTTGAGGCAGCACGGGTTCCCCTTCTTCTTGGGTGACGTTCAACTCCTGAAAATCTTCCACATAATCTCGATGGAGCGAGACAACTGAGGGCTGACGTCCGCTCGGCAATCCTTGCTCATGATGCAAGGCGGACAGAGCATATGCCGACGTGTCCGGTTTGCCTTTCGGGAAGAAGAAAGTAGGTTCTGCTTCCTCCTGATCATCCTCACTTTCGGAGGAGAACGAGTCGGAGGCCGACGTGAAGTCTTCACTGTCCGTATGTGCCATTTCCTCAACAAAGTCTTCATCAGGCCGATCGTAGTCCAGTGGCAAGACGGTGCTGTCACCATCGAACCGCATGGAGACTTGCTGAGTGCCAAGGTCCAAACAAGCTTGCAAAGATTCAAGCGTAGGGCACCCAATTATGACGTGAAAGGGGGGGTTCTCCACGACTAAGAAGTCCAAAGGTGCTCGCAGAGAGCCGAATACTACTGGTATATCTTGTACTCGCCCTCGGACCAAGGATTTCGTCCCGTCAGCAACAATGATCCTCCGGCCTGAAGGCCTTAGTTCAAGAGACAACCTTTGGCTAAAAGCGATCGACATCAAATTGGGGATTGCGCCTGAATCCAGCAACGCCTGGCACACGGTCCCGTATACCGCCACATTAACCACTTTTAGGGATGGAGGCAGCGCCGGAGCCTGAGCGAGTGCTACTTTCTTACCACTGAAGCTCCCGGAAAGAATCCGACGAAGATCTTTCTTAGCGTTGTCAGCGTCTCCCCGAGCTAACTGACCAAACGTAATCCCAGTTGGGGCTTTAGCAAGCTCTTCATAAACGTTGTACTTAGCGATATGCTCCTGGATCTTAATCTTCTTAGGCTTGGCCTTCGGCTTGCTAGTTGAAGTCTTTCGCGCTTTCGATGGTGCCTTCGAGATTCTTCTTGGTGGCTTAGCCACGGCTCCAGCATCCTGGCTTTGGGGAAACATCACAGGTGAGATGCCTGGAAGGGTAGTGGTGCGGGGCTGCTTTGGCAGAGGGTTACCGTCTGAGTCTCTTTTCGTCGTAGTCACGACATCATCATCGTCAGAGTCATTGATAACCACTGACACAGGGTTTTCCTCAGACCTGATCCGCACGTTCTTTTCCTTTAAAGCCCTCTCCACGCCCGACTCGGACTTGACACCTTCAAAGGACACGTTAGAGCCTGGTTCCGCCTTAGGCTTGGACCAACAAGTCGTTACGGAGTGACCGATCCTTCCGCAGCCACCGCAGCGCGTGTTGCGATGCGGGTTCAGTTCGCAACGGTTTGCAAAGTGACCAGGCTGGTGACAGTAGGAGCAAGTCTGCTCCTTCTCTTGACGAGGCCCTGCCGCTTGAGTCTTCTTTACGAGGAGGTGAAGCTCCGCCATTTGCTCAGCCAGTCGCTCAACCTTGTCTTCAAGTGGCGCTGCACTCGGGCGTGCGGCTTTCGTCTTCGAGGTCCTCTGTAACATTTGCTTCGGTGGTGGAAGCGCGCTCAATGCGCCGTAGGAGCCCAGCGCTTTCCTTCCTGCTACAAAGGATCTCACCAAGCCCTTGAGAGCGTCGTAAGTGTCCGCTCCGCGGAAGATGATAAATTGGGCTAGATCGGCATACTCCATAGCGGCATTACGTAGAAGGCCAAACTTCGCCTTCTCGTTGAAGCCTGCTAACTCATAATAAGCACCCATCTTCTTCAATGATCCCAATAGATCCCCATAATCTAGACGAGCAGTGACAGCGCAACGAATTTGCTCTTCAGGCTCATCAGTGGCCCCAAAGCGCTCAATGAGGGCCTGCTTCACACCAGCGTATTCTCGGGCCTCACTCGTAAGCGAACCGTTCATAGCGTAGGTATCGTAATAAAAGTTAAAGGCCTCTCCTTCTAGAAACCCAAGAAGCCTCACTGCGCGCTCACCATCATCCATACCAACGTTGGCCACGTTCTCGAAATAGAAGAGAAACTTTCGGACATCCATAGAAGTCCCATTGAAAGACATGACTGGTTCACTCGGAACTGGGCCCTGCTGGGGGTACCATGTGGACGCCATTTTTGTGGACGAATGGCGCGGGTGGTGACAACCCAACTGCAGAAACGAAAACCAGGGGGTACCAGCCGTCGTGCTGTTGTTGACGGCAACGTAGCGTTCTGTTGTTGCTAGCGTATGGTAGGCAGCAAAGATCAGCAGCCCTGTGACAGCAAACTAGAGTAGTCCACAGCTGGGCGGGGAGCGAAAGAACGCAAAGGGTGCGCAAACGTCAACCTAAGTTCGTCGGAACTGGGTACTGGTAGTTGCAAGCGACGGCGTAGAAGTGCAAGCGAGCCCAAGACAGGGCAGCACGACTAGCCGCGTAGAGACGAGTTGTGAAGCGGGAGACCAAGCCGCTCACTGTTGGGTTGAATGTAGGAAGGTTGATGGCAAGGGGGAGCAAACTGCTCTGAAGGGTGGTGGGGGTTTGCCAAAGGAAGTGTGTGTGAGGTCGTCAAGGTGGTCTGCCCCCTCCAGATTTTGGAGACCATCGCTCTTCGGAGGGGGGTTTATATAAAAAAATGAGCCATTGAATAATCTCAAAGAATGCATACTAGTCGTATTTCTAATCTAAGGGTTCACTACTTACTACTTGTATATTTATGTCTTGTGTGGGTTTCTTGATTGGTTCCTCCCACAACTGCTGTTTCGATGCGGTCATAACCACCTGGCCATAATGAGTCTCTTGACCGTCTCTTTATAGACGCGAAGCAGCTTCTCATTGAGACAGGTCAGGTCGCGTGTGCCTTCCATTCCACAGAAAAGTTGTCCGAAATTCCATTAGTTTTGCCCGAATCGATGAGTCGTTTCCATTTGATTGGTGACATGTAAGGTTATCCCCTTGTTGACAAGTAATAATTCCTTTCCATGGGACATGTCACCGACATGTTCTCAGCTGTTTTGTTCGTAATGGTTTGTCAACAAGACATTAATTCCTTCCCAACAATTTCTTGTTGAAAATTAATCACTTTCCCTAATTAATTGTCAGTTCCTTCCCAATGCATTGGTGAACTAATGTCTCAGGTGCACCCAGTAAATTGCCACGTGGTCACCACTCTGTCAACTGCTGAGTGGTGCTGCACATATACCTGCATCACGCCATCCGACTGTCTTCGTCACCTTGCAGACATCCCACCGAGTCGCTGCAGCCACCCTTGCACCTATCGTTCATCCTGCCACCTCCCATGCCACCCCGTACCCGCTCAGTCCTCGATGTAGAGGCAGAGGAGGCCTCCATCGTGGACGAGATTCACGAAATTCTCTTCAACGTCACGTACGATTACCGCACGGGCTACATTGCTGGCTTCCGCGACGCCGTTTTCAGGATCCGCGCCGCGCTACAGGAGCTAATTCGCGCCGCCGAATCCGTAGGAACTGGAGACGTACCGTTGACTCGTATTACCTTGAATGGTGTGCGTCGTATTCAGCGTTGAGTCCGCCGTAATTGCTTGATACTGAGGGCTTCCTGCTGCTTCTAGTAAAAATCTGCTTTTTTTGCGTAACGGACGCTCCTCTTCAATGCTTCTCCACACGCTCTTCTGCGCTGCATCTTCACAATGCATACTACAAAAACCTATGTTTTGAGAAATATATTGCCGACAGCAATGTCAGGGCACCTTGTATTGTGCACATGGAAGAGGTGCTCTTCCATTTGGAAGAGTGGCTTTTCCATTGGAAGAGGTGCTTTTCCAAAAAATCAACACAAATTTCCTTCCAAAACGCAGTTGCAGGCCCAAATAGAGTGACGAGTTCTATCACACATATCTTTTAAACTACTCGGACTTACTGCGTGCTAGTATGTGCGTTTGAGAGCCATGACTAGGACCTTTAACGTCCACATGATTTGAATCAAATCGAGGGAATGGAAGAAAAATGGTGCTAAGTTAAACATTGCCATTTACACGATTTTCTTACCTATTCCATGTCCACCTGACAAGGGTTAAAGATGGAGAAAAAACGATACTAAGCTGCTTTTGTTCCAACTTTGCGACAGTTTTCCGCTATCCAGCTTGCTGGAAAGATATTGGAATTTCCGGGAACCAGGAAGAAAATTTTATTGTGTTGCATTGGTTCAGCTCTTAGAGCGATCTTTACTGTTTGGCGGCAGGAAGGTGAACTAGTAAACACTAGAGACACCAGAAAGATTATAGAATAATCAATCTGCATGTGTATCTCGAAGATATCACACGTCCAAGGGTATGGGAGGGTGGGTGATGAAAGAAACTAAGACGACTACAAGAAGATTCATAGGTGTGCGATGGATCGATGCTTGCAAACGGCGTTGCGATGTTTGCCGCCAAGCTGTGTGCTCGCGAAGCACACTTTGTACTGTTTGGCGGCAAACCAGTGCAGCAAAGATCCAGGTCGCAGCACCCAATTTCCAATAAATCCACTTCCTGGCTCCCGGAAAATCAATATTTGGAACGAAAGTTTGGGCGGGAAGAACGATCTTCAGGCGCGGACAGTTGCTACGGCCGCAGCCCTGACATAGCGCAGATCTTTTGTCCCTCCCGCTGTTTTTCATCGTCAGCTTTTGCTAACCGTAAGACTTTTGCTTCTAGTGCCAGCTTGTTAAGCATGTGGTGAACACAAAGTTCGTTCTCATTTTTGTAAGACTGGAGTCAGACTCCCTTCGTCAAAGAGCTTAAGAGCACTCAACCGCAACAGAATTCAGAATGGAATTAGGGGTTTATTCGGACGGATATTATCCATATAGGCTCTGAAGTACGATGCATAATAAACAACTAGAAACAAGAATGGCGTGTAGAAATTCCGGACATAATCGGATATGAATTTGAGAAAAACTACAACAAACCAATATGGATCGTAAAGAATGATTTCTGCAGACTTTCAAACAGTAACGGATGCCACGGTTTTGATATATGTGTTCTTTCAAAAACTAACAGTATTCGTTTTCGTTAAGTAACCAAATTTTTCTAAACGAGAAATTATATTCATTGCTAACCAAATAATTCCAAATAACTACACGTAGCTTTCAAAATTGAACTAAGCTATCTCAAAGAACTGTAATTCCTTTTCTGAGTCTTTATAAGTGTCAACTATATATTTATTGTGAAAACATTGAGTTCTTTTGACAATAAGCCGTTCCTGGGGTATTGGTTTCGGTCTGAACATAAAACCTTTCGTTGCCTGCTGTGTTTATACAGTGTTCTAGCATATACTTACAAAGAAACTGCATATAAAAAGGCAACAAGAAGTTTTTCATCTTATCAGACTAAATGATTATGAATTTAAACGGAGTTCAAATCTTCAAAGCAGTTTTGCAAATAGAAAACATCGGATACAATCCGTTTAGAAATTTTTACTATTTCGGATTATCCATAATCGCAAACGTATTGGTTTTTTCCGGAACCGATAAGATCATAAATGTTTGGACTCGGTTGTTTTGCGAAAACAGTTTTTATAATGTGGGCGAAGACGGATAAATTAAAATGTAGTTTTCGATTTTCCAAATTCGTCCAGGGTAATTTTGGATGGGTTTGCAACGGGTGCATTCAAACGGCTAGCCGTCCGGATAAATGCCTAAATGGAATGTGACGTACTATAGAGGTGTCGATCCATGGATCACTGGAGGATGTCCGGATTAAAAATATGGTTCTTTTGAGCTTCAAGCAGGTGGTATACATAATCACAACCTTTGATGGTATAGTTTTCACCGCTTCCTTTAGGACGACTATGACAATGCTTTTGAGAATGAATTTGGTGCTTAAAAGGAGGACTGCAGCAAGGTGAAAGTATTGCGGTGTTTTTTTGTCGTCTGTACTTGGCAGCAGGAATCGTTGTGAAGACTATGGAGAAGCTGTACCCATGTATACCCATGTACACTACGAGACGAATTTGACAGCAGCATAGTGTAGATCGACCTTCCGGCACCGTTCTGTTAATACGGTCTCTTTGAGGTGAAAAGGCAATTCTATTACTAGCGTTCAGGATTACGATGCATATACACGTGTGCTCAACGTGCTACATGTTCGCATGAACACGTCGGGTGATCCTTTCATCTAGAACTCGAGAATTGTTTGGTAGTTCCGCTGGGAAGGAATCGTTCTCAAACACCCATCTTTCATCGATTCGAACTGTTACGAGATTGTTTTGTTAGTGGTGCTTGTATTCTTTAGTACTTGGGAACGCTATTACTTCTGAAAATATCAGTTAGGAGCTACTGGATTCGAACACGATAGCAGAGAATATGAAGAAAAGACAGTATGGGCATTATTGGCATTAGTATCTTGTGAGCTTCAGTCCACTTGACGGGCCTAGTCTTTACCTCGGACTGATATTTTGTCGCCGCGGCCTTCCGTCACAGTGTGACCTTGACCTAGATAACGGATGCAAACACGGTCCTATCTTCGCATGGAAAGAAAGCAAGTTGATTCGCTGTGTGAAAGCTCAAACTCTACAATCTAAATTTACAACGGAGATCGATGCGTATTCGCTTCTCGAATTTGGATCTTCCAAACGACTGAAAGCGCGCAACCTTGTGATGGCAGCGATATCATGCAGGACAAACCTAAACCCAAGAAGTTTGGAGAAAGCTGACGACTAATTCAGCACGAAATGCATCGTAGACAGCAACAAGTGCGTTTTGCATGAGATAGCACTGATAAGGCCTGGATGACAGCTGCTGTCATTATGAAGATACTGCTACTGTGAGTACTGAACTGTCAGTAGCCAACACGCTTTCTATGACAAAAGTGGGTGAAGAGCAGCTCCTTTGTCCATTTCCTCGTCTTCACAATCCATGCCTGACCGTCAGGTTGCGTGCCACGACCAATCTATACCCTTCTCTTACTGTCCGTTTGTCCACTGTCCACTTCTCTTCCAGAACCAATGCATTGGAAATCTTCATGTTGTATTCAAGTAGAGCACAAAAGAAGATTCTCTTGAGTCTCTGGTGTGCACATTCCACTGTGCTGCAAAAATTCCAACCGCAAGCGATACCAACGGTACCGACGGTACTGCACGCCCTGTAAAGAGTATTGCAAACTCTATTAGAGCCAAATTCACTTTGCTGAAGAACTTTTGAGGGGCTCTCCCGAAACAGTCGATACAGAACCTGTATGGATGGAGAGGTTGTGACATATCATCACCTGGTCCGACCCGTCGGTCCACTGAGGTCGTTATGAAGCAGTTCATCAGAGTAGGGGGTAATTACTCACGGATGTAACAACCCTTAGGGCCTTTCTACGAAAAGACATGGACAATTTATGATATGTCCATGTCGGGCGTTTTGTCCTTGCTTCTGGAGCGAAGGCAAGAGAATGACATGTGAAAAATGGTTCTACAAGATTTGTTTTTAATTTTTAGAACTTTCAGCTTATTTTATTTTAAATTTCTTGTGTTACACGTTTGCAATTTGTACATGTCTTGTCCTTATGTTGAGCCCTTAGGGGGACCACGGGGCAGTTTGTGTCGACATGGCTCAGTTCGATTACAGCTGTACCGTCGTACAAGGGAAAGATCTTGCATTGCGGTGGTCACGATTGTCATGACGATGACGCACTGAGTGCTCGCTCTGTTGTAATGGTCCTACGCGCGTCAAGAGGCTCGAGCACGTGCAATGGCGCACGCGCCGAATCGCGAGGAAACGGTTCCTTCAAAACAGGTTTGTTGATCGTAACAATATCGTATCGTCTTCTGCAAGAAATATCGTTACTTCCAATGATACCGCTTCGTGGAATACACGCCCGGTCGGCTGGACGAAAGCCCGTTCTGAGTTGTTGTCGCCGACGTGGACATTTCCGTTTTTGTGTTGCCCCTTCACGCGTGACCTGCGATGCGCGTTTTACCTCCGACTACTTCTTGTCATGGAGATTTAAACCGGAGACCTCGATCGATTTCAGCATCTCTGCATCTTTTGCTCATCTTCCCTCTCCACTGCCTCGGTTCTTTTCCGAGATCGTATCCTTCCGTCATCTTTCTGCCTCAACTCTGTTCCGGGACCATGTCTAGCTCCCCTTGTGCCTTCGTCCTTATCTTGTTCATCGTATCCGTCATCCACGGAGTACAAAGCTCGGAAGTGCACTCGCATTCGAGTGGGGACTGCCCTTCAGGTTCTGGCGTGACCGACGACGGTTCATGTGAAGTATGTCCACCTGGCACCGCGGCCGATTACAAGTACTGCTCCCCATGCTATCCCGGAAGCTTTTCAACCGAGGCCGGCCAAATGTATTGCGAGCCTTGCCCATCAGGATCCTTTTCACTGGAAGGCGCGACTTCATGCACTACTTGTCCAGACGGTACAGTACTGTTGCGTGACGGAAGCTGCGGAGTATGCCCCCCCGGAGAGTATATGGCCGACTACTCTCCAACGTGCAACGAATGTGAACCCGGCTTCTTCAAGGCTGAGGAAGGATTTGGCCCGTGCCTTCCGTGCGATCTGGACTCGTATTCAGCGTCGGGCTCTGCGAGTTGTACCTCATGCCCTGAGAATCAAGCTTTGCTTTCAAGCGGGAGCTGTGGCTCATGTCCTCCAGGACAGCACTACGACACGTATTCGTTGAATTGCACTGATTGCTATCCTGGCTCGTTTACAAACTACCCGAATGTGATGTCCAACTGCTTTTCTTGCGGCGGCAATTCTTTCTCCAGAATGGGGGCGACGGAATGTATTGATTGCCCGCGGGGTACGGTGTACATCGAGAGCTCGATGAGCTGTGAGACATGCCCGCCGGGCACGACGTACGATAGTCACTTTGGGAACTGTACGAGGTGCTCGTTCAACCAATTCAGTCGGGGACGCGGGGAGAGCTACTGCAAGTCCTGTGCGGCGAATACGTTTGCTCGGGAAGGCGCCTCAACTTGCTTCACGTGCCCGGGTGAAATGGTTTTCATTGCGGACCTTGATGCGTGCGGAACTTGTGACGAGGGCAAGTCGTACCAGTCGTACTCGGCGATGTGCAGCGATTACTATTCGTATGGGTATGGGTTCAGCTCACCCGAGCCGGAGGCACCGGAGGATCCCATCGCAGGATGATTGAGGTGCATGACGGTGGGGTCCCGGGGTAGGGGTGTGTGGTGTTGAAAAACTTTTCAACTTTTTCTTCTAGAATTCGCTAAGCAAGCATGAGATGTTGTCAGATGTCACTGTGATAGCCTGAGCGTGGTACAGCTGTGCGACGTGCCCAGGACGTTTTTTCCCTCCAAAATTCGAATCTTAAATTTACCTTGTACCGTACCGCATCTCGCACCGGTTCATACGTGTAGCTCCATCTCCTCGCCGAAGCCGCAACTGGGAGAGCCTCTCCAGCCGCAGCACAGTCTGCTCACGCGGACCGGTTGCCGGTTGTCAGAGCCATCGCGTCGTCCTCTCCGAGACGGCATTGCTGTACATCTCCTCGATCTGTTGCACCCAGGTGTGAACAGTCTTCCCCCCAGAGCCCTTGCCAAATCCTCCAAAGACTTGTCGAACAAGGTCATCACCATCACGCTGTACATACCGTGTCTTGTATGGAGATGAATGCTCGGAAAGTGCTCCTTGGAACGCACTGTACTTCCGAGAAGTTCGTACTTGGAGTACTCGCTTCTCAGAGAGTCTCTTCCCCTATAAACTTTTGCTCTATATTTCTTGTTACCATCCCCTGTATCCCGTACAAGATACACAGTCCTTTGTACGCCGGAATTTAGCTTTTTGATGACCCTATATCTATTGTCAATAAGCCTTGAAGTGCAAAACAACTTTCTTGCTAAATATCAAGAAGGAGAGTGTTTGTTCTCAATGGGCAACTGAAATGTGAATAGTATCGCTTCTGAGAATGACTAGAATGGCATTTCTGCATCCCTGACCCGCTTACTTGTAGACCAATGCGAAAAATATTTCTAGTACCAAAAGGGTTTCCCAGACATAGCCAAACTTGCTCTGACTTTGAGCCTTTGTAATTAACCCGTATCAGTTGATTCCTGACTTTTATTGAACTGTTTCCGTCTGATTTATGAAAAGTGTGAAAGTCTTTGTAATGACACGAAGCGCAGCATTATGAGTTCTCCAAATTGTACTCATTTATTTTTTGACCGCCAATCCCCAACTTCATTTCAACTTTTTAGATCAGAGCAAGCAAAAAAATTGAAGATGGATTAGGATTTCCTGCTTACAAATGATCCAGCGCAGAACTTCAAGTTTTCCAGTTGAGACCGTTCCATCAAAGTTTCGAAGAGAATGTGGCAATCGTCTAACGAGGAGTATGCATTGACTACTCGATAATACTGAGTCGATAGACCCTTAGAACTTCATATTCGTCGAAAACGCATCCTTCCGCAAAACTTTGCAAACCATGTTCTCCGCAAGACTGAGTCTTCACCTGGATTCTAGTTGAAAGTTTCCATTTTTTTTGCAAAGGTACAAAATTCAAACCGAATCCCACTTTCAAAAGTTTGAGTGCTCCTTCTCTTCTGGCCTACAGGGGGTAGCTTACATGCACCAATCCAACTGTCTCATCTTTATCTCCCGACTCACGAAATCACGGTTACGAGGCTCAAAGTTTTGACACAATGTCGTAAGGAATGTCCAGATTCAGTCAGATTCTGATTTTAGGCAGCCCTTCACGGAACTGAATCAAAAGTTTGAGTCTAGAATTGAATTATGATTCCGAAATTCACAACGACGACACATGCGTCCATTTAGTACGTATTTAAGTTTACATATCTTTCTCAATTGTATTCCAAAATGCGCAAATGCAGAGGAGGCGATGCTTTCGGTTTGTGCGGTCGGGTCTGAACCACTTTGAGAGAGATACTTTCTCCATCTCGGAAATCACATTCACGAGCGGAAGTAAACATAACTTCTATTCCTGATTATGAGATATTTCTGTGGGAACGGTCCTTAATCAATAATCTTGTAGAAAGAACAGAATTCCATACAGAGCAGAAAAGGTCGTCTTCACCTCGCCTTTCTTCTGCTTAAATTCGGGTACGAGAATTCTCTCAGCTATTTAACGTCCGTTATCATCTCCCGTCGGAAACGTTTGAGAAAAGCAGTAGAGAAAAGCGTCATCCTATTTACCCGATCAAAAGGAAAAGAGTTGTATGCTGAGGAATGAAACTGGATAAAAAAGATTTTGTCGGGGAGATTTTGAATAACAGATGGGTCGTGGGACCTCAACTTGGGGCTGGTCGCTCCGGATTAGTTTTCCAAGTGACGGACAACAGCGATGAACATCTGAACGCTGTAGTAAAAGTTGCTGCAGTTGATGAAACGACAGTTGACAATTCATTTTATGGCCAAGAGGAAGAGCTTCTGTACCAGGCGCAAAGCGAGATGGTCCATGAGATTATAACATTGCAGAAGTTGGACGATAAAGCTCCCATTCTTCGTGTTCCGAAAGTTTTGGACTTCGGAACGCATGGTGAAAATAATTTCTTTATAACGACTAGGTTTGAGGAAACGGTGGAAAAGCTCCACGAAGATGCTGGCTGGAAGTTTTCTAATGCGGAGATTATGTTCATCTCTCTGCAAGTCTATCAAACCATGAGCACCCTTCACAGCCTGGGACAAGTTCGTGGTGACATCAAAGAGGGGAACGTCGCGAGAGGTTTGGGTGCTGACAAGGATAACTTCTACCTCATTGACTTTGGACGGTCGAAGAGCCTAGTAACTGGAGTGAGCACTATTTCCAGTGATAAAGGCGCCTTTCTTGATATGATGGTGAGATTGTTCCGAGGCGGCTCTGCAGGTCTTGTACCAGAACATGACGAGGATGACACTATCTTTTGGAGCAACATCTTGGATGAAGAGGTTCGGCAGATGAAGAAGAACGTTGACGATGCTGTGGAAGCTCGGAACAAGCAGGGCATGCCCATACCGGATCCGATTAAGGTTTTGTTGCAAGAGTCTATAGAACATCTACCGGCTCACCGGCGGATGGCTGCCCTTTTGCGGGAGGCGTATGTGCAAACAGTAGATCCGAACGAAGCCTTGTTCGACAGTTCTTGAACAAACCTCTCATGTACATGGAAGGATATACGCATTCATCATTCTTTGCATTCTACCTGTAGAACTACAGATGTCCTCATTATGCCGCTGACTAACTAATAAAGAGATGTGCGCCCTGCGATTGTGTTTTGCAATAGATCTTCGCTACAAATAGTAGATGATTCCGTAAAGAAAACAGAAAGAGCTTCTTGCCGTTCATAGAGCAGTGGGCATCTCCTGAAATACGAAAACGCATTTACGCATAATAGTGTAAAAGGGGTTTTGCGCTTCAATTCACGTTCTGAAAACCCTTCGCTCGCACACTCGCCCTATAAACGCAAATTGCTAACGAAGAGCATTCATTGTTATGGCTCGTGAATCTCACGAGTCATATGAATGATTGTCCTTCCCTCTGCCGCAAACGCAACGTTCCACCCAGACTTTCAACTTCTCTCGCCCTATTCATACTACAACATCAAGCGCTTTCTCTATGCCCACCTGCCCACCATCTCTTTTATGGTCACTCGGCCGCAAGCGCGAAAAGCAGTTCAGAGATCTACTCACAAGGCACGAGCAAAGAATAAGGCAAGGGAGAGTCATGCGTAGAGCACTGCAGCTCCCTTCTCTATCTTTATTCTTCTTCTTGTTTGGAAGTGGATGTTAATCGTCGTTAGTCATACTAACAGGGTTCAATCATGCCACATTTCAGTACATGCTGGTAACGTTCAAGCCATTATTTGATGGATACACGCCAAAATCTATAAATGGCTTTGTTAAAGCCAAGACCCAAATATCGAAAAGCAGGTCACGCCTCTTGGATGCGCAAACATGTCTTGGTCTGGTTCTTGCTCATACGAGAACTCGGGGATCTATAATGAGCCTTTAGTTGGTCTTTGGATTAACAGCGAGGGTGATTTCGCTATACATAAGGTTCGGGAGACAAATACTCATCCGTGTTTTACTGAAAGATGAGAATGCGTCAGTTTGCATACCATCTGCAGAAGACATGAGTATATACAATGGGATAATTGAGGCAAAATAGCCCTGCCTAAAAAAGGTTTACAGCTTTGCTGACGGTCTCAAATTTCGTCTTCAAAAGTGTGGAGATCCTATCATACAAAGCAGGTTGTACAATGGATGGACACACGACCACTATGTTTCTAAAGTGTTCGTTTTCAGCCCAACAGGGATAATATTAGCATGTGGTCTTAACGCGCCGTGGTCAATGCATGACTCAACTGTTGCAGAAGCGTCTGGCGTGTATGAAAGATTGGAGAAAGCTCATAGGGAATGGGGTGCACGATGAGTCATTGATTCCGCTTTTGCAAGAGCTCGTCATCTTTTCCTCGTCAAAAGCAGCCCTAATATCGTGACACTTGCCTCCAATGCTTCCGAGCTGAAGCTTGGAAAGGAGGCGACTTCTCTTAGACAGAGTGCGGAGTGGGGAATGGAGGCGTTGAAATCCGCGTGCCCTAGAGTTCTGGACCGCATCAAATACGAGGGCTACGGAGAGAAGAAAATGTTTCTAAAAGCAGTTGTACTTCTCTTTAATCTTCGAACTCGAAGAGTTGGTCTCAATCAAATTCGCACTGTGTTCGTGTCAGCACTGAAGAACGATGTGCACACTGTATTTTTTCAGTTATGATCTTTGTCGTGAGGGCTTGCGTTGCGCATATTGGCACTGCCGCCGCAATTGTTTGTCATGTTCGCATTGGGCATATTGGCACTGCCACCAGGATTATTCGTCATGTTTAACATCATCATGTTCATTATATTCTCGTTGTGACGCAGATGTGCTTCCATCATCCTCTCGAACCTCTCACCCTCGCGAACAGCCCTCTCACGCTCCCGATCGGCACGCTCGGCTTCCAATTTGCGTCGTTTTTTTCGCTCTTTCTGGTCTTCAATGATAGATAATTTGTACAGTGTAACGAGATCCTCGTTTTCCTCTTCTTTCTTCCTTCGCGGATGAACGAGACGACGTCTGTTGAATATCGCAGAATTATTATTGGCACCTCGAGTCGTTTGAATCGCACCCAGTCCTACAGCCTCCTCTATCTCATCGGCATCTTTCTGTAACTCGTCATCAACATCTGTGGTCTTCTCTAGGCCCAGGTCGTTCCCGATATCAAACTCGTCATCGTCCTCAGCATTACCAATTTCAGACTTCTCCTTGATAAGTTTAATTATACGCTTAGCACGCTGAACTTCTGGTGGACAATGTGAATTTCCAGTAGGCACCTTTTGCCGGTGAAGACTGGCAAACTTTCGACGTAAGGAATCCACATTTCGTTTGCAGGCTGGATATACGTCCAGGTGGTTTTTGCCAACCGACTCCCACTCAATGGGTCCAATGGAAAGGATATGCTCAATTAGATCCGGCAAGCAATTGACTTCTTGCCTTGCAAAGCCATACCCTCTCACTTTGTTAGTTCTCTGCTTCTTCGGTGCCCTCGCAATCGCAGGATTTGAAGTACGCTTCGTTCCAACAGCTGCTTTAATAGGCTGCGTCTTTTCTTCAGAGAGCAACAGCGTTTCGACATCTAGAGTCTCAGCGATTTCTGCTGCTACAATTTGGATCTCAGTTTCCAAATCCAGAACACCCGTAACAGCCGCAGAGGAAGCCATAGGCACGCAGCGTTGGTTCCTTGGCGTCGAAGAAATGAGTTACGGAGGTATTGGGAATCGATGGGTTGGAGTGCAAAGGAGCTGTGTTAGAAACGAATGAAGCAAGAACGAAGAGATAGGAAGAAGGTAACGCATCGAGCACATGTCTGGTAAGAAGCGGGAAGGGCAGGTTTGCGCGCGCGTTTGCTTTCGTTTCCGAGAATCGGAAGCTTGTCTCTTGTGCTCAAGACGTTCTTGTTCTGGACGGGGAAAATACTGGAGAATTTCAAAGTTTTCGTGGCTTTGAATTCAATTGCGGAGAGGAATTCAATGAAAGTAGAGCTTTTGTGTGGGAGCCGCAATCGCCTAGCACGTTCGTCTACGTCGTTCGAACGCAGTGAACAACGTCACGGAGATGGGGCTAAACGTGAGGTTTTGTGTGTGAATAAAAAGTGTTTTTGTATTTTCAGGAGATGCCCAGTAACAAAGCAAATGAGCAATAGTTTGTAGACGAGCACATATAATAATATAAAGCAAATAGCATTTATGTGAGAAGAAGACTTTGAAATCTCTTAAATACTCAAACATTGCGCAATTCATTATATATTTATCGGTTCGATGTTTAGATCATCTCTGACCGCTCTAAACTGAGCGTCCATTTTTCGCTACCTTTTTGCGCGATACTTTTACTGGGAAAGTCTGCCTTTTGCTGTGAATTCTTCCCCAATTGACATTAAACGATTCCTGATTCTATTATAAAATTCTCCATCGGGGGCTCGGGGAATGGTTATAGTCGCCCGGGAAGGTTTTAATAATTATAGAACCCCGGGAGATGCGGGTGTTGGCGACGGAGCTCAAAAACTAATAATATGACTCGAGTTCGAACGTTTTAGGTAAGTGGGGTTGTGAGGACGGCCATGTCCAAGCACAATGCAAGTAAGCACAACTTCTTGCACGCAGTACACTCGACAAGAGATGTACTGTTCCCGGGTTGGGTGGGAGGGTGCTCCAAACCGCGGGCGTGGCGCCAGATGCTCTACCGATCGAGAGAAAATGATCAGATCTATCTTCTCTCGGGAGAAGATAGATCATGATCATTCCGGTGAAGAGCATCTTGCGCCGCGCCGCCTCTAGAATTTGCTCTGATAAATCAACTTCCGCGTGTTCTCGAAAAATTAGTTTTCACGTATTTGTGTTATTACAGTAGAACATTGTTGCCTTGACATAGGTTCGTTCCACGACTTTTGTAATTCGGTTCGTGTTTAAATTAAGACGTAGTGTCAGCCTAAAGTATGCACTATGTAGAGCACGATGTATCTTTTTCCGAGGAAAGATACCGCAAAAAGTACGCCGCATTTACTAAATTAAAGTTGTCATATCTTCTTTACTACACATGATATAGAGACCAAACGTAGCAACAAAATAGTTCTTTAGACTACAAAACGTTTCCGCAAAGTAAAATGTTAAACCAAACAATAGTTTTTCTATTTTGCAAGCATATTTGTACCACATATACCTTTTTAGAGAAGATATATCGTTAATTTCTTGCTCAAAAATAAACAAACTAATTGATGTTTAGAAAAAGAAATATGTCTCCTAGAAAGATTTGCTGAACTTCTGTGGTGCCCATAAAAGAAAGTTTAGAGAAGCAATGAGTTCATGAAGTTATATACAACCTAATCTAAGCAAAAAGCGGAAGTTCGTGCTTGAAAACTGGAAAAAAGAAAGAAAAGAAAGATCTTTTTCGTCAAACTAGAGCATACGTGGCCTTACCGATTGAGCAGTAAAGCAAACGTTGCTAGAACATGTTTTGAAATATATTTGAAATTACAATTTTTAAAACATGTTCCAATAATGCTTTGCTTTTGTCCTCACGCACGTGGAGACGAGTTTCTACATTTCAATAAAGCCCTCGACCGCCGTCGACTCGCAACCAGCGACGAGCGGTCATCGTTCTTGATCACAGGTTATGAGCCTGCACCGACACTGCAAAACAATCATTTCCACTCGAGACCAGCGGGAGCACTACCGCAGTACTCGAGATATTTGGCTCGAACTCTGGCACAACGCCGTAATTTCCCATAAGGAGCAGCACGACTGTCGCAAATCAGGCAAGCAACACAACATGGAATCCTCTTTTTCCGCTCCACCTGAGCATGTCCTTATCACCCATCCCTCGTTGCGCTTCACGTAAAAACGTATTGAACTGATAACATCAAAATACCATCAATGGATCCAAAACCTACGAGACACTGTCATTGAACATGACTTAAAAAAACTCCACGACACCAACTTCATAACAGAAACCACAAATAACAAAAAGACCTTCTCCAGCTTTCGTCGAATGATAACCAAGAGCATCACGCCAAATGTTGTCAACCTCATATCCGATCCTACAATCTTCACAAAATCTCAAGCAAAAATAGTCGAAAGCATATCAAACATTTTCACCATCAAAAACAAAAAAAAACGCTTTCTCCCTCATGAACAAAGCATTACATCTCTCCGAAAACGAAACAATCTCCGAGTACAGTGCAAAACATTTCGCCACTCGCAAGAAACAAATCCTATCAACACACCTGGAGTACAGTCGGAAGCATTCATCGTAAATTTCATACTGCAAAATCTCACTGCTGATCAACGCTTTGGCACACAAGCAAGCAATATGCTGCTCAACGCCCGCCCCAATACAATCAATGAATGCCAAATCAAACTCGAGAAATATGAACGCCTCATCCAGCGCCAATCCACAGCCTCAATCCCGTCCTACTCGTCAGCCTCCCGCCCTTCAACCCACCGTCTACGCGGTCGAGGTCGTGGCCGAGGTCGTGTTCGCAATTTCTATTGCCGTAATCAAGACAACCAAGTCCGGAACATGCTGTCTGAATCTCAGCCAAGCTTGAAGAGCTTCAAGCAGAATCCAAGACCAAGAAATCTCGTGGCCAACTATCGCCTCAACACTTTTCCAATTCGAGCCAGTGCTATGGCCCTCAACTCGCAAACATCCACCCAAGCTTTTCCCACGCGACCCAGTTTATCCGGTCTTCCTGCACCGGACCCACCCTCCCGCCGTCAGCATTATTCTACTCCGCCTTTCTCAAAGCGAAACAACCCTCCAAAGCATCAATCGCTCTCTCGGCACACCTTTGAACCAAATCAGTTGAGCACTTTATCACATCACCGCAGTCTACAGAAATGGCATCTAATCTTAAACCACATTCTGTAGAGCAAAACGGCTTCTGTGGAGATACACCGAGGAGTTTTTCATAGTTTGTTGATCCGTTACCGGCTTCCACACCTCATGTTATGAAAGGCTACTGTAGTAGCGGCCCTTTTTTGGGGTATGCCTAGGAAGGGTAGTGTTTCTGCACACGTGTGCTGAGTTGGCCCGATGCCGAGAGCGCCGTGGCAAGCCCACCACGGTTTCACACCTGTAGGATGTTGGCCGGCAGCGCCGGATAGTTAGATATTTCTAGTTGATATTCTCAAATGCCCTATATGGTTAGCGGCACTTGCGCCCACTGCTCGGGAAGTAAACATCTACGAGGCTTCTGGTTCTGACTAACTTGCCGCTTGTGAACGGTCTTCGTCCCTAATCAGGCAAGCCACCACAAGTTCGGGTTATTCATCCGACTTCTACCACTGAGAAGTTCTAGACCGTCGTGACGGCATCTTTTCTGTTATTTTATTGTTATTATTTCCCTCACACGGCTTCTATCGCTCTGCCCTGCTATGCATGTCAACCCACATTGTCTGGGAATATTTCCTGTTATGCATGTCAACCCATATTGTTTGGGAATATTTCTCGATCTCGCGAGTCAGTGCACCGCTGTGCGGCTTGTTGGTTGCCCGTTTTGCCCAACACCGTTGGTTTCGATATCTCTACTTCTGTGACTCGCCGCAACTATCCTGATTCCATGCCGATTCTACCCACCCCAACCTCCGGCTGCACGCCCAGAACCGGGCTGCCCGGATTTATACCCGGCCTGTGTCAGCCCTACCGGTGGGTTCTACCACTGACCCTACCCTTATAGGGAGCGGGGCTCGAAGACCCTGTAGGTGCGCTTTCCGCGACGCTCTTTTGTTTGCCCACTCGTGGGATTGCACCACAAACTGGTCTCCCGACTTAGAATCGGCTTTATTGGCCAACATTTGTTGGAGTTGGTTCGTTTGTTTGGAGCCCAGATAGTTGGTAATATCCGTTCTTACGGTTCTTTCTATGTCCGTTTTCGGAAGTTGTTTTGGTTGCCAATTGGCCGACTGTGTCGGTGAACGATATCGTCCCGTCCCAGGAGTGGCGCGCCACGTGCCGCTTCTGTGCCCGGCTCGTCCGGCTTGCCGGCAAGTCTGCTTCCGCTGCCGAAGGACACCCTCGAGGTCCCCGGTAATGGCGCTCCGAAACCGGCTTCCCGGGGCCTCCGTTCTGATAACGGGACCACACCCACTCGTGGACCAACTGAAACCGCACCTGCGGCTGATTCCGCCGCAGCGGTTGACGTTATGTTGTCGCGGTCCGACGAGTACACCCTCCGTGAATTAGAGGCTCAGGTTCGCATCCTGCAGAACTCCCAAGTGGGCCTCATCCGGAATATTACGAAACTCCGGCAACGGCTCGATGAAGCCGGTGTCCGGGATGTTTCGAGCAACGTCCGTGTTTTACGGTCTGATGTCAACCAGATTATGGAACACCGACAGGTGTCAGCTGCCCTGCACGAGCAGGCTTCTGCACGCCTGGACCGGCTGGCTATCCGTCTGGAGACGATCGAGCAAATCATCGTATCTGATGCTGTTGCGCCGGGAGCCCCGGTTTCTGAGGGCTCTCAGCACTCGCGCCGTTCCCGGGATCGTCCGAAAAGGAAGAAGGTCAAGGTTGAGTCTGACTCGTCTTCTTCGTTCTCTTCAGAAGAGGAAGCCTAAAATGTGGGATCTTCATCCGACTCGTCGGACAGCGAGAACGATCGCTCTCGCCAGCGTGCTTCCCGTTCGTGGGCTACTGAAGCCACTTCTGGTGTTGCACGAGGCCGTACGAAAGGACGGAGATACCTTGGCTTGAAGGAACTGAAGCAGAAAAACCTACTGTATCGGAAGCTGCTATCGTACCGATATTATCGGCTTGATGACACGACGCCACAGAGAACCCCACGTGGGACTGGCAAGGTGTGGAATCATCTCCGACAAACGGAGCTCACGCTAAAGCCCCACAAGTTCTCTGGTGAAGATCCAATTCTTGTCTTGGATTTTCTTGGCCGCTTCGTGGCGGAAGCCGATGTACTTCAGATGAGTGAGGCACAGGCCTACATTGCGCTGCCGTACTTTTTGACGGGCGCACCCGAAGATCAATTCAATTCGGTCCGTGGGTCATCTCGCGCCTCCGAAGGAAAAGTTACACGCTGGCCGGAAGCGGTACAATATCTTCTGCGCTCTTACGCGACAGGAAATGCGATACAGGGTGCTATACTCGCGCTGCGAGAAACGAAGGAAGGAGCCGATGAGTCGGAAACCGTTTATTCTACCCGCCTCAACAAGGCTTTCCACAGATGTGGCAATGTGTTCTCCGCAGCTGAGCGGTGTACGATGTTTGTTGATGGACAGGACCGATCAATTCGGACGTTGGTAGCCCGTTATCGGGAGAACAAACACCGGATTACCTATGTGGAACTCGTACAATTTGCCCAAGCTGAGAGAGATGCAGCTCGCGCACGCGCTGGTATCAAGACTTGCACGCGCCGCCTCCTTCATGTAGAAGGCCGGGACTCTTCTTAGCCTCTATTGCGAGGTTCGGTTCAAGAGGGTTATGACAACCTACACCTGTTACAGGCTGATAGTTCAATGCCGACTACGGAGTTGCCGTCAACGACGGAGCCGTCTACTGTTGACGTAGACCCCGCTCTGTACACCGGTCAGCACGTTCCGCCGTTGCACGTGCCACACGCTGGTAGATATCGCAGTCAACGCCCTGGTTGGAGGGATCCCTATCCCCCAAGACAAGAGCGGCGTCAGCCGAATCCCGATCTCCTCCGGCACCTTATTTGCTACACCTGTTACAGGCATGGACACATCGCTCCGAATTGCTTAATGCCCATACGGGATATGGCGAAGATCGTGCCTCAATATGAGTCGTTGACGCCCGCCGAACGGGAACGTGTTCCCGACAAATCGTACTTTCGTGCGAAGGCAGAGACTCAGCCTGGAAACCAGGAAACGGTGCCATCGAATGGTGGAGCTGTAGGGGCCCCTGCGGAATCGAAACCCCCGCAGACTGGCGGCGAAGCTCAGAAAAACTGAGCACGGGAGCCTACAGCAATGGAGAGGCGCCCCCAGCGACGGGGTCTAGCGCGCCTAAGGTTGAGAAGCCTCGCTCCCCGGTCAAAATCCTGTCGAGGAGATGGCCACCACAGACGTGGACTCTGAGCACCTTGGTGTCTTGCGTCGCCCGTGGATACGGTCTAAGAATAGCCGGTCCCCGGATAGAGTCCTGGTCATGGCGAAACGTAACTACAAAGTGTACGCCCACCTAGGTGTTTCCGACCAGTATATGGTTCGGCAGTTGTCCGTACTCGATACAGGAGCTGAACCAAGATTTTTGGTTGAGTCTATGATTCCGCCGCACTTGCGGTCTCGCGTTCGTGCGGCGCCGCATACCCAGAGAGGTGAATTGATGTCCGGATGATATCCCTCAGATAACCCATATTAGAATTACGAAACCTGAAGATGTCCCTTTGATGTCCTTAAGATGTCCATATGATATACGTAAATGATGCGCAGATGATGCATGAATTATATCCAAATGATAACCACCGGATACGCATATGATGCACGAAGAGATGTCCATTGGATTTTTTGATGTACAAATGATGCACAGCGGATTTCCGGACATCCATGGGACATATCTTCGTGCATCATATGAATATCTTCCGAATAGTTTGTGTACATCCAAAGAACATGTAAAGGGCATCAACTAGGCGCATCCAACGGGGTCCCGCGGCATATCATTCGGAAATCCTGGATGCGGGGAAGATATCCAACTGATGCCTCATAGATGTCTCAAGTTTTTATCCGATGGACATCCATTGCGCATCACTTTATCTCACAGGGATATTGATATCGCGGATGCAAATAATCCGCCACTCCCTACAGTGGGAGTGATAGACCTGCTTGTCAGGCTTGGCCACTACTGAAGCTCGATTTCCTGGTTTGCCAGCAGCTCGCTGCGCCGGTCATACTCGGATGTGACTTCTGTGACCGTTTCGTCGAATCAATTCGACCGCGGCAAAGAACCATCGAAATGGAGGATGGGACCATTGTACCGATCGTTCGGCCTCCCCTTCGACGGGCTTTGAAGAAGCAAGTGCCCTTGCCTGCTGAGCAGGAGCCTGCCGCTGATGAACGGAAATCTATGAAGCTCCGAGTTGCTCGGTCTATTTGCATCCCGCCCGAATCGCAGGTCTGGGCTACTGTAACATCTCCACAATGTCGTCTGTCTCTTGCAGATGCTAGTTTTTGGCGAGGGTCGTCCAGTAAATTTTTTGAAAAAATATCGACATCAATTATTTCAAAATTTGAAGATAATTGCTTGGGTCGTCCAGAATCGCTGTGCAGTAAATACTGGTGGGTTTTCCACTCGTGCTAGTTCTTTAGTCGAGGGCTACCTGAACGGTATTTCGCGAAGTCTAGGTTCAGTTTCCATTAAGGTGCACATTACACGATACCTTCTGCGGAATGATACCCTGCAACGCATGGAATACTGTTGCTAGTACAGATGATGTCCATTATGAAATCATATTGTATTACTCGTATCTATTCTTCTATCGACCGCTTTTGCTAACCACTACTTCGCTATATTACATGTACCATTTCCCCATGATGAAGCGGGTGTAGGCGCAATCTGCAGCAGATGCCGCAGACTGCACCTCCACCAAAGTGCGTTATCGGTAGAACAAATACGCACTCCGAGAGGATGAGGCGCGAAGCCCCTCATCCTCTCCGTTCCTCATGTAGGGAACCATGCCCAGATGCATGGTTCCCTACTTGAAGAACCTGCACCTGCAACTCGTGAGCTACGTCCGCATCAAAAGTCATTTACCTGTGTACGCAAGCAGAAAGTATCCATAAGTTAGTCAATGATCCGTTGGATACATTTGAAATGCGATGGAACGTACCATTGATAAAACAAAACAGAAACGTTGCTCTAGAAAAGTCGAGGGACCTAGTAACTCGCAAAAGGAAGAAGAAGCAGGAAAGGGATCGGTTAGATTACCAGCCCACCATCATCGTAAAGCGCGAAAGGTGTCGAAGCGAGAACTCACAAGCAAGGACACCAAGAATGCCCATGCAGCAAACATACCGCAAGATGCGATAAACGAAAGAGCAGCCTATGTCCCGACCAAGCACCAGAATCGCCTATCCCGAACAGTCAGACATCGATCTTGAGAGACGAAATGAAATTGGTCGTTTACCTGTATACGCAAGCAGAAAGTATCCATAAGTCAGTCAATGCTCCGTTGGATACATTTGAAATGCGATGGAACGTACAATTGATAAAGCAAAACAGAAACGTTGCGCTAGAAAATTCAAGGGACCTAGTAACTCTCAAAAGAAAGAATAAGAAGGAAAGGGATCGGTTAGATTACCAGCAATCCATTCATCATAAACCGCGAAAGGTCTCGAAGCGAGAACTCACAAGCAACGACACTGAGAATGCCCATGCAGCAAAAATACCCCAAGATGCGATAAACCAGAGAGCAGCCTATGTCCCAACCAAACCAGAATCGTCTATCCTGAACACTCAGAGATCCAAGATCGCCAAGAAACCAACTTGGTTTGTTGCGCAATAGGCTCTAGCTTCTCGCGTCTTGCACTACTTTTGAAAAGTAGCGCAAGAGGCGAAACTAGAGCCTATACTGCAACGAAATGAGCCATTGTTCGCCTACTTACAGTCGTCGCTTTGGGTTACCGGGTTCCCGTTTTCACCCTTCAACTCGTTCTATATCTTGAATAAATAGAAGAAGTTGAAGGTGATTAGCTTATTTCCTGCCGTTTACATGTCCCAGAGCGCGAAGAAACGCGGTGAGGATTGGTTAGTTTAGAGCAAAGATACGTGGAAGGATATGGATAAACGTACGAATAGACTGCACGGAATACATCCGTAAGATACGGATGACTCCGTCCTACTTTTTTCCGCCCTCTACTTCAAGGAGCCTCCATAAAGTAGAGGGAGGAAAAAAGAAGGTCGGAGCGGAGTATAACGCGAGGATGTGGATGGCACGGATCACGACGGTAACGGAAGGTCGGACGTCGGAGGCGCGGCGGCGGCGGCGGAGGGAAGAGATTTATTTTTCTGTGCGAGATTGGACCGGTGTACAGCGTACAACGTTGGAAAACCACAGGTTTATAACCAGTGGTAGATAATACGAGAAGTACACCCTTGTGTTGAGGTCGACGTGTACCTACGTTTCTCTTTGAACGAAAGCACGTGATTTAAACTCAAAATATATTCTCCGTTCTCAGCATGACGTCGGTCTTGACTGTCGCTTGACCTCCTTCTCCCTTCGGACGACCTTCTCTTGCAGTCTTTATCGTCGTTTCTCGTTCATTTCTTCTTCCCATGGTCTACTACTGTACACATAAGAAGCCTGGGTGCCGCTTCGTTACTCGCCGAGGAGTCTTATCTCTTCAACAGCATGTCAACCACTGACCGTTTCGTCTGAAAGCAGCGCTGGAAGACGACAATAGGCGGCCCATTCGGAGAAGCCAGCGTCTCAAGCTTTCCGCGCCCGCGGCCGCATCTTCCGAAACGGTCCTTGCCCCTTGTCGCCTTCCCGAGCCTCCGGTGTCCGAGGACAGCGTTGACCCCACTCCATTCGCCCCTCCCATTCCGGAAACTTCGCATTGTGTTTCTCCTTCCCCGGGTCCCGCGTCATTAGAGCGAGAATACGGAAGCAGTTCCCGCCCAGTGCCTTCTGAGGAGGCCCTCGGTGATTTGCATATGGATTATCTCACGGTTTGTCTGCCTTCAGTAGCTTCCAATCTTGGTCATCGTGAGGCAGACGAGCTAATTGGGCTACTTCGGGACCCGCGATTCTCGCAAAAGCGATTCAACGAGACCATAACAAGTTCCAAGCGCTGTACAGAACTGAAGAACGCCATTTTCGAACGATACGCCTGAAAGGACGGTTTCAATCGAAGAACTGTCTCGCCAGAAGGATGTAAGTTCAGCGCCACCCTCTACACGAGAGACCCCGTTCAGACACTTGTGAAAGAGCTCTAGTTGGCTAACAACGAAAACACATTCTTCCACCTTATACCTCAGACCCACTGCACGAAAATATCTCACCCCATGCCCGGCTCTCTCGCAAGATACGCCACCTCAAAACTTAAGAAAATGGTCATGGGCTCTTTGGATAGTAGAACAGTGTGGTACTCCCAAGAAATAAGTTACAGTGAATCTTTCGTAGGTCTTCTGCAGGTATACACCGATAAGTCTTCAACAACTCTAAAGCAAACATCGGTTACGGCCTATTCTCTTTACCTCATATTTCTCAACTTCTCCGACGAGCTACGCCGTAAGTGCATCCGTGATGACCTCACAGTAGTGGCATACCTTCCTACTACACTGCTCGAGGCTTCCCCATCTGAAGCAGACGCAATGCCATTCGTTTCTAGCAAGTCTCTACGCGAGTCCAGGATGCAAATCCTTCAAGAATCTCTTCGTCAAGTCCTGGAGCTTATTCTAAATCTCACGCAGAAAGGTTTTCAGTTCATCGGCGAAGAAAAACTAAGTCGAGTGTGCCATTCTCTGCTTGCAAGTTATTGTGCGGATATTCCTGAGGCTAAGGACATTCTGTCCATTCTTCATGGGACCAAAACGGAAAGCCCGTGTAATAGATGCAAAGCCCCTTGCTCATCTTTATGCAGTCCTATTCCCACCTCATTCAACAGACGTTCTCAAAAGCACACGAAAAGCATCCGAAAGACATACACAGCTATCTTGCAACATGCACAAAAAGACGAGGCGGAAAGACGTCCACGTCGTGCGAGGGAGAGGAGATCTCAAGAGGATACTCTGATGCGTTCAAATTCCATATCTCTCATTCCTTCGTTGCGCGAAACTTCCGTAAGCCTTGGAATGATCCCGGGATTGTCTCCATACAGTCTGTTCTCATTCGAACCATTACACAACTTGCATCTCGGCATCTCGAAGCTGATAAAAACGGCCACAATCGAGAGACTGCAGTCAGACACCCTGTGCACCACAATAGGAACATCTGCATCGCGTTCATTTCGAACGATACGCACCCAACTCCTCAACCATGCAAACGCAATTCTAGCTGCCATAGAACGCGATTCTCCTGCCAAAGGTTTACATATCGATTTCTCCACGCAGGACAAAGCCAAATCTTTGAATGGTATCTTCACGAAAGACGGTCTCCGTGGAATGCTGGAGGCCAAAAACTACAAAGCACTTGACATGGTCTTCCCCTTCATAGGAGCATTCTTTGACATATGCTGTGAAGAACAGGAAGTTGCTCCAATCACAACCGTTTTCTCTCAGTACTCGGACTTGCTTTCGACCTTGTTCAGATTCAATCGTGACCCGTATTGGACTGAAAGCTCTCTCCTGTGTCTTAGTTCGGAGATTGAAGCCTTCAAGCGTTGCGTAACAAAGAATCTGGCGGATTTTCATCCCTCCAGACTGGGAACTCAGAAGTTTCATCTTCTCGATCATCTCGTGGACGATATTCGCCGTCTGGGAAGTATCAAGTACTACGACGCAGGCATATACGAACATGCACACCTGCTATTTAAGAGACACTACAAAAAGACGTCCAGAAGAACAGCAACGGCTGTGGAGGAGACTATTCGCTCCATTGAGCACGGACATGTTAGAAAGCAATGGAATGGCAATACTCCTTACCAGCGTAATCCAGGTTTACCAGGAACTTCTACGCAGCTTCCTCGATTTGCAATGAGAGGGCGTTCTTTCACTTTACGTGCTCTTCAACATTGTGTTTCAAGTATGTCCAGTTCAAAAACATGGACTGCTGTTAGAGAGATGTTCTCAAGTACGGACACAAGGTCGATTCTTGACCAAATTGGTGAACAGGCCCTTCCTCCTTTCCTCAGTCTCGTGAAAGAAACACTGGATGAGCACTTTATTACATACTTCCCAGAAAAGACAAGGATAACTCTGGTGAATTCGGCCCTCTTGAAAGGCGGTTTCGTTCCGACTCTTGAACACTTCGATTCGTCTTCTAAGGCACTTAAGCTGGGACGACCAAATACCCCATCATCCAACGAGTCATCGCTTCTCCAGCATTTGGTCCCAGTAGAAAGCCAAATTTTTCCACTGTATTGGTAAGCGGAGAAGATTCAGAGACTTGGGTTGCCCAGGTAGTCGCTCTGATTCGAATATCTCTCCTTGATTCTGCACTTACCGCACCAGAGGTGGCATTCGTCCGGTATTTCGAGGTTTTACCCCCCGCAACAAACATCGACCACATATTGAAATGCATATCTTTACGGTGGGCTACAAACGATGAAAAGAACCACACTCTTCCGTTCCCTCGTCATTCCAAAGCGGAGACTATCGTAGAGTTAACTCCTTGGTACGGGATGGTTCCGGCTTCTGCACTACAGGGAACTGTCCATGTTGTTAGATCAAACTACCCTGCTCCACTTTTTTGTCCTCCACTTCAATGGTTTCAACACCGATTCTACATCAATCGATTCTATCATGATTCAGATGAAGGACCAACTGAGCACGTTGATTTTGTACAGCCTTAAACATTAAGGGCTCCATCCTCTACATGTTCATCTTGTGGTGCCTTTTCTTGTGATCCTGTGCTACTTCCGAAATCGTTCATGTCCATTTCCTTGAACTCCATATCCCCTTCCTCGCATTCACCAACGAAACAATCGCTAACAGAACCCAATCTTTGGCTCACACTGTCAATAAAAAATTGTTCTTTCACAGTGAGGTAAAGTCTTCCGTTCGACGGCATTCCATATCCAAATATAGCCTCTCTCATGTCATTACCAAGAACCTTAGTCTAATCTTCCGTTGTCGTTCCAAAATTATGAAACTCGCTGGAATTGGTCCTCAAGACACGTTGCCTAACATCCCCCAGAACATTCTTTAAACACAGAGGTAGCAGTTGGGCAAACTTCTTTTTAAACAGTTTCTGTCTCTGGCCACCCCTTGACACACCCGTACTTAGAAGGCTCACAACCGTCAACACCCAAGCGTCCAAACGTGCGAGCAACAGTATTGTGCCATCTAAAAAGGTGCCCTTATCCTCGTCTTTTACATCATACCCAATAAACTCCTTCAGTACTTGTACCCCGACACGGTTTCGGAAGAACAAGTCTTGATCTTCCGTCAGCATATCCTCGACATTGTCCGCATTGGATTACTTTAGACGAACAAATGGGGCTTTTCTCCACCATCAAGTGTTCGGTACACCATTTTCGTCAAGACGCAGTATGTTCTCCTGCGCTTCCTTCAACTGCATTGTGAGTTCGTCAGCATTCTCTTCTACCAGCTTTGTTCTTCTCCAAATCAGATGGTACCCCAGGAGCAGAAATAGTTTATCCCTCGTAATTCTCTTCCCAACGCCCACGACGTCACTCATGGTCTGCCGCATTCTCTGCCTAAGGCACATATCTGCACAAAGTTCCAGTATACACCTGTCGGTAAGAGATGCTTTTCTAATAGCTTCCCAACTCAACTCCTTCAACTCGCTTTCAACCATTTTCTTCAGCAAAGCATCTGGCCCCCCCCTCTACCGACGGTGTGAACATGCCAAAACTGCCCAAGAGCTCCACGGGGTTTTTAGGAACCATGTATGAACCACCTTCCTCGGCCTCAATAAGCCCTTCCCCACTCTCAGTTGCGTCTTCCACCTTCTCGGCACGCATTCCAATTAGAAAACCCATCGGGCCCTCTATTGATATTTCTTGGGTTACCCCAATTTCGGGTGAGCGACTCACCTTCGAGCCTTAGCTCACTTGTTTCTCTTCTTGCCCACGTCAGCATGTTGTGCTACACTGCTCGAGCAACCACTCGAAACTCGTCGCACACCTCAATTTTATGCTTCTTTCGACCTGTCTGCCCAGGTTCACCAGCACGTGTACTCCTATCTCCCTCCTGTTTCAGTGCCCCCCTTAGCCCTTCAATGACTAGATCCTTCTCTTCAAGCCTCTTTTTTAAAGCCGTACTCTGCTCTTGGGCGACCTTCACTAGAATAACCCGAACCATCAAGTCCTCTTGTAGCGTCTTAACCTTTTCTTTCAAGCAATTCAGTTCATTTAAAAGATCACGTCTGTTCATAGAGGTTGAATTCACATCAGTGTGGATATCTTCCGGTATTTCCCTAGCCTCTTCGGCGACAGGCCCCGATAATGCCGCAGGATTCGGTGTTATTTCGTTATCGGAACTATCCTCATGTGCCATACCCTTAGACACGAGAGGCTGCAGGTGTCTGTGTCCACCCTTGGCACGGCTGCGAGCTCCAACTCCCGTGTCTGTCCTCCTCTATAGCATCGTATATCAGATGAATTGGGCCTCGTACGAGCTGCAACGGCCCCCGTTCTGGAAAGAGGGGAAGGTCGAAAAGTAACTCGTCTATCAGTTGTCTCTCGATTTCTTATTGTCTTTCTCCCTTGTCCGGACCCATTTCGAGGCATAATACGATTCATAGCGGACCCAGTTCTAGAAGACAGGGAGGGACGTGACGATCTTAATATACTAGGGCTCTCACGACTTCTCGTCATTGTCCCTTGTTGTCCAGATCCACTGGGCGGCGTAACCCGCGCCCCAGTAGCTCCGGTCTTCGATATCGGCCGGGGACATGAAGGTTTTGGTGTCATACGAACCTCTTCAGTTCCAGTTGTCATGCCCTCCTGTGCTGACCCGCTGGACCGAGTTACCTCATCTTCTTGAGGAGCAGAGAAAGATGCACGATTTGCATTATCGGCAGTTGACGGCACGACATCGTTCGCTGATCCACGAATTTTTGACGCAATCCCGGAAGACGCTCCGCTGCGAGATGGGCGAGAGAGTACTGCAGAAGGACGCCCACTGACTCTCTCCTTCGTCGAGGACGACTTCTGTTAAGGAAGTGCGGTGCTTGTAGCCTGATTCGTATCATCCGATGCTCTTCTCTTCTTCTGTCCACTCTTGTTCCGCTGCGTACTATTTCGCTTTCTCGGCGTTATATCCACGTTGTGGAGATAAACAGGGTAATGAAACGAAATTTTTTGGGGCGGGGGAGGGGGTGGGGGGGGTGCATGGTTCAGATATTCCGGGACACTCCGCAGTTCCTGCTTTTTAGGAATTTGAGGTGCCCAATGGGTCGCAAATATCGCCGTTACAAATAGATAAAGAGCTCCAGTGTACATGTACAACGCGTATTGCAGGCAGCTGCAACATTCACAAGCATATTTACTTTCCATTCGGTACTGAACTCATCTATTGCTCCAATGTCAGAGCCCAGTCCCAGGCGTACTGCTCTCCGTAGTTGAAATACAACTCTTTGACCCTCTCAATATCTCTTACTGCTCTACAACGGAGTAGAGCATAGTTAGAAAGGTCGGACTTGAACTGTATCACGGACTTCGCTTCCACCACCTGCACATTGGCACTTCGAGTCCTGTTTGACCGGGGCTGCGATAAATCGGGATCCCCGGCATGATATCCGGCGTCGTTAATGTAGCCCCCGATACAAAAAGGCGCCGGGACAATGTACACTTCGCTCTCCTTTCTATCCTGAGCCTGTTCTGGTCTGTTCCTCAGGTGCAGAAACTCCGTACCAGTCCAGTGACCATCATAGAAAACAACTTGTACCGCACTGGAGTTGCTCCGAGACAGCCACTTCCATACGTTAAGTGTCTTTCCTTCCGGTTCGTCAGATCCGTGTATACCAAAGTTCCATAAAAATGACAGATAGTTTCCCCAGCCAATATCTTATGTTCCGTGAACACCCCCATACCAGCACGGGGATGTCGAATCTTAGAAGATGCTACATGTAAGCGATAGCGATTGGCTTCAACAGTCAACAGCATATGCATATCCATTAGATTCAGAGCTCCTCGGTACTTCTCCTCCCAAAGATCTACAGTATGCTGTCCACACTTGTCGACAAAGTCCCAGTCCTTCCAGTATCTTCCTAGAAACTGAGTAATATGTGCAGGCATCACTTGGTACTGGGGGTATCCAAATCGAGCCTCCCATTCAAGCCGATCTCGGTCCGGATGTGGAACCCGTTCATAAGTCGTTGAAGCAGCATCCACCACCTCCTGTTCAACCAGGATGTCATTCTTGCCCCCGCGAAGAACTTCGGCCATAAGAGTCGTTATATGGTGCTTCGCATGGCTGAAACTTGGCCTATTCTTCTCGCACCCCAAGAACTTCCTATGCTTTGTCAGCGATAGGCACGCCATACCCGTAAAAAAAGTTCCCGCGAACATGTCCATGACAAGATCACCCGATCTTGTGAAGCGACATATCAACTCTTTCATCAACTCCCTGGACTTCTTCTCCGGTCTTATGTACTGACCACTTGGTACTGAACTACCTGGCTCATTTACCTTCCATGTCAACCACTCCCCCGCTCTCGGTTTTGGCACCCGGTCAATTACATTCCTGTTTGCCGGGAAAGTAAAAGGAATGAAATTGTTCTCATCAAATGGAGTAAGACTGGCTTCCTCGGATGGTCGCAATCCACGCTTCACCCCATGAACGGCGTACTCCGTTACGGGCTGTATCCTAAACTTCCGTGGATTCCCTCCAACATTACTTCGATCCCGGATGAACACCAGTGGATTCCCATCCACTTTAAACTAAGGCATGAGTTCTGGCTTACCTTCGCTTCCAGCTTCATCTTTCGTACTCGCCGTTTCCGAAAGTATCCTGTGCCAAACATGAAACTGTGCCATGGCACAGAATATAATGAAGTGCCCACCTGAACGAAGCGCGGAACTTATTAAGTCAGCCGTACTGATCATGTCATCCTCACTGAAGACATCGTGAGCACTATTCCGTTTGTTCCTCTTCCTTCGAGTGTTAAAGGGAGGGTCTGTTAGTACAAGCTGTGCCTTACCCCATAAAATCTCACTCTGATTCACAAATGTTTCGTGTGTGTGCCTCAGGTCCTTCATGTCACAGTTGTACGCTACAAAGTGTGACTTTCTCATCCCCTTCCACACCTTGTCCATATTCATTCGAAGGAGACTGGATATCCCCTTCATGGGCCGCTCAATACCAGTTTTTTGGATTTTGTAACCGGCAACCCGAGATTCATGCTCCGCAAGATTCACCGGCTTCTCGAAGTCGTCGCTGTCGGAGCTCACGAGGTTCATATACTCTCGACGAGGTGGGGGTGGGGCAGACTTGGTCAAAGAAAGTTCGGCAATACCGGAAGTTTTAGGGGTTTTCGTCAGTTCAATATCAGGTTTCGCGTGAATGCCGACATGGAACCCTGCCGCATGACGCATATCCTGTATCGGTTTCCATAGCAACTCCGAAAACTTCTGAAATCGAGCAGGCAACTCACCGGAGTCAGAACCAGATACGGTATCCATCCGTATCTCCGAAAACTCTATCCAGTTCCTCATCTGATCAGCCCGTAAGCTATAGAGGCTATGGTGGGTGCATATGGTTTCGAGGTCTGTCAAAAATTCCTTAGCCAGTATTCGGAGGTTTGTATCGCATTCATCACTCAAGGTCTCCACCGATCCACTAGTACTGCTCTGTGGTACATCCTGTGTGTTCAATCGAGTACTCTGGCTCGGCGGGGCATAACCAGACTCCCGTGTCTCTAGCGCTGTATACTTCAACGTCTGCATATTCATGTACATGTATGGTTTCACCATGTGCTGAACGTTCGTGTATCCAAGATGAGCCGCAAAACAACTCTATGCCCATACGACCTCACTGATAGCGAATCCCAGTCGATCACAGTTGTCTTTGGAGAACGACGTAAAAGTGGTATGTACACAGATGGTGCATGGTTCACTTTTCGTTTCTTTTTCGGTTGTTTCTTCTTTATCATTCGGATGTTGTCGTTCTCTCCCATTATGTGGCCGATGTATGATAAGTATATAACGACCTCAAATGGGTTCACAGCTGTTGGTGGGATGAACACTGTCGTCTTCAGAACCTGCTTTCTCCTGGTCATGAAATAATCAACCAGGCATCGCACCGGTAGGTATATACCCATATCCATAGAGAGAAGGAAAAAATCGCGGAGTCTCTGGTCCTCATCTCCGTCCTTCTTGTCAAGAAGCTTCGTTACAAGATATCGTTGTTCCACAGGTTTGTTATTCACAACACTCTTTCGCAGCAGTTGCAGTGTCAAGTTCTGCAGGTTCTTGGAGTTAGTGGCCTCCTCAAACATCTTCCTTTCCTCCGGAATATCCCTATAGTTCTCGGCGCAGAACTCTATTAGCCCTCTAAACCCCACGTCCCGTGGCCAATCGGGGCCTCCATCGCTGTTTGCCAAAGCATCGCGAAGAACCAAGAAAAGTCTGACATATGCATGGAACGCCGGAGGCGGAGCACTCATGTCGATAGGATGTATCTCCTCTCCATCATCGGTGGAATCCATCGCTTCAGCGCAAACAACGGAGGCGAGCCTTTAAATGGCGACTTACGCTGGGCACCCCCGCTTTCGGCAGCTCCTCCCAGCGCATTGCCAGTCTCGTCCGTGTCCGTGTCCGCTCCCTTCTGAGGTCGGTGTCCGTGCCGCTTCGAGCGGGTGCGATAGCGTCGCGTGTCGGCCACGTCGCCATTTGGAGCTATTGCAAAGGTCGCGTATTGTGCTAATAGTCGCGGACCAAGTGGGTGTGAAGCGCTAGTTTTCTCTAGTTTGATATATCTGCACGGCGTGTGCAGCGAAATCACTGCCGGAAGTGCCGGGAGGAGTGCTTTGGAAGGTCTCGGGAGGGTACCAGAATGTTGCCGGAACGTGCTCGCGGGCGGGGGGGGTCGGTCGTGTTAGGGTACCTACCCTAACACGACCGGGGCCCCCCGCCCGCGGGCACGTTTTGGGCGATTTTTGGAAAAATGTGCGATTTTATGCCCGCGGGCGGGGGGATCCGATCGTGTTAGGGTACCTACCCTAACACGACCGACCTCCCCCGCCCGCGAGCACGTTCTGGCCACATTCCGGCGCCTTCCCGGGACCCCCCAAAACACGCCGCCTCGCAGTGATTTCCCTACACCCGGCCGCCGGTACGTTGGCGCCGCTGTCCACGTGTATTGGCGGGAGTAGGTTGTACATGAAAGTGAATGAGTGTACTCTTGACTACTATGCAAAGCATTTGAAGAGCACGATTAGAGAGCGCGACCATTGCTCGCGTGAGTCATCATTGCGCGAACTCCACGACTCTAAAGCGTACAATCAGCGTGCGAGCGGCCACGGACAGGACACGGACGACACTGGCAGTGCGCTGGGAGGAGCTGCCGAAAGCGGGGGTGCCCAGCGTAAGTCGCCATTTAAAGGCTCGCCTCCGTTCTTGTATCGTCCAGAGCGAGCGTATTGTTGATATACACCTTTCACTGCAATAGCTGTTCAACATGAAGCCAACTCGTGTTCGAAAGCGTACGCAAAGCGTGACTCCTCGCACTCGGCGGAGCACTCGATCATTGCAAGGTGGAATGCGGGTTTCTCTGCAGATGGATATTGAGAATGAAGGAAAGGTGATAGTCGGGGAAGCGTTGTTGCATGGAGTTGGAAGTGTTCTACGCCGCGAGTTTAACGGGAAGCAATTGGACCCAGGTCTTGTGGTGGTTCATAATATTCTCATCAGTCGAAGCGGTCAGACGTTCTACCCTTACCGGGCGGAGGGCCTGGATCTTCCACAATACATCCAGGATCTCTGGATGGCCGCTCCTTGGGATGAGAAAATGATGGAACCGGTGGCAGCCAGCATTTCGGCGTCCAAGCGACGAACAGTGAGCGCTATGAGTGAGGTGATGACGCCGACAAGCCGCACGGAGCCAATTCGAAGTTCATCAACACCGAGAGGTAGCGCATCAGTAGCACCTCCGGGGGAGGTCCGTCGTCTGTTACGAAGCGGTCTATGGAGACGAGATCATCCCCAGCTACGAAGCGGACAGGTCAAGCAAAGTCTACCTCCGCTACGAAGCCCACTGCGTCGAAAAGGGCATCTCCTGCGATGAATCAGACCGTCGACACAAGGGAATTTCTGCGTCGAAACAGACGGTTCAGCACGGGACGGCTGAGCAAGAAGAGGAAGATGAGATAATAAAAGGTCCCCTTCCAGACGCGGATGCGCAATCTGCACAAGGAGCTGGTCCATCTGTACCCCAAACTGCACCAGAAACTGCGGAGCAGCAGGACGATGACGTTGTGCTTCTGTGCGCAAGATGGCACGTTCAAGTGTTTCTGGTGAGCGGTCTGGAACACAAGAGACACCTACTCGGAGCAAGACGTACAGACGAATTCGTCAGAAGGTACCAAAGGTGAACCTCAATCACTAGCGGATGGTTGTTGCTACTGTTGACATCACTCTGGTAAACACTCCGCCCAATTTACTCCGTGGAGTAAGTAAACGCCACGTTGAAGCCCTTGTGAAGAGTATGGAGTAGCGGGAGATATTGCAGTCGATGGGTTATCCAGTGGTGGCCTTACAAGATGCTACTACGGGACAGAGGGATACTGACAAGGGACGCCTAACGAAGAAGTGCTTCATTGTAGATGGTTTGCATCGTCTGAAAGCTATACAATATTTGGCAGCGACTGGTGCACCGAAGTGGAAGCGATTAGCCAAGTTTTGGCGTTGCAATCTGCTGATACGAAGAGATGGGAGGCCCATTGGGATGAAGGAATTGTTATGTGTTGCTTCGTACCTCAATGAGTCGACGAGTACCATGCGAAGGATGATGTTTGCAGACAAGATACACTCTATAGTTAGTGTGGTCGCCATTCTAATTGAAGATGTTGAGGGGGTGACGCCGGCAGACGTGGATCCTGCAGAAGTGACGGAAGTGTTGAAGGAGATCCAACTGATTGGGACTGTGCAAGAGCGTCAGTATCTGAGATATGCCAATGTCGCCCTGCAACTCATGTCTCGTGAGGGAATGCTGGCCCATTTCGAGGATATATGTGAGAGTGTGAGTGACATAGGTCTCACACATCTGTCCCATACTCCGCTATATGTTTTGGATGCCGAGGAGTTTTCCTTCATTCTTGATTGTCTTTAGATGTTTCTATTGAAGGGCAAGTCGACGAAGACAAAGCACTTGAAAAGCTTTGAGGAGGTTCGAGGTTTCTTTTATGATAGAGCAGTGTCTCTGTTCCGCGCGGCTCGAGCAGTGAGGAATGAACTGAACGAGGAAGAGTCCATGGAAGTGTTCTTGAAACGCGAATTCAGTCTTTCTGCTCCATCGAATGAAGATGACGTTGAAGACCCTGACAACAATGCAGCTGTGTATCAGTTCCTTTTGGGACAATTTGTGAACTTCAACACATTGCCGCGTGTTCGAGCAGGACGAACTCAATTAGAACTGCCACGACTTCCGTTCAGAATCGATTGCGGACGATGCTCAAGGTAATTCCCCCCCCGCACCAGTGAAGCAGTCCGTGACGAAGAGGAGGACTCCTGCTGCTGCTGCTGCGACATCTGCCAGTCAAGAAGGGATGCCACGAAGAAGTGCACGAGAACGGGCGCAGGTGAGTTATAGGGAAATTGAGCACGGCCGAAATCGAGGTGCCATAGAAGTTCTGGATAGCTCTGAAGAAGAACAGCGGGCTCCGCCGAGGAAGAAACGGAGAAAAACTTTCACACAACAGATGAGATCTACTCTGAACAGCATGACACCGGATGACCTGATGTCTCAACTAAATGAACATGTGCTGAGAGGAAGGTCGATGAAGGTTCAGTTCGTGGCATTGGGAGAGGGAGCGAATGCAGAGAACGCAGGCAGTTCTGCATTTGTGGATGACGAAGAGCTTCTTGCTGTGATAGTTCCACGTGTTGTCACCGTCGAGAAAGATGCTGCGCCAGACGATCAGCAAGAGACGGGTCGGGGGTCATTTGATGACGAGTTACATACAGCTCTTCCGGAATCTGAGGAGCACGGACTTGTTCGACGAGACCCATATGATCACCCACCGAACCCATCATGGTGCGGGTATATCAGGCTGAGACCGCAGGAATGGAAAGGGAAGAACGTAATTGAGCACAAGGACCCCTGGCTCAGAGTCATTCACTTGCCGAAGGGACATAGGTCGGAGCTGCTAAGTGTCTCGAATCTCAGAGATGTACACCATCTTGTCTTTTGGCACGCTGCAAGGGCTGAACATCGCCTACGGGCGGAGACATTTGGTATGCAGTATCCTCGTATTCGGCCGACAGGTATGGATGATGAAGAGGTGCTGTGGGTTGCTGCGAAGGAGCATGACGAATTTGGGCACATGTTCTTCGCCCGAATGCAAGCTGAGCTAAGGCAGAATGGATATTGCGTGCTTGATGGCTTTGCGACGGATAATGGTGTCCCTAAATGGGAGGAGTTGGAAGAAGTTCGGGAGTTCGGAGATGTGTCGGGGAAGTTGGTGGACTTCTTCGAGAATGAGTACGGAGCGATGCAGGATATACGGAAAAGGGAGGAACAGAAGTCGTTTGTACAAATAATCAACGATGATGAAGGATGGAAGGACGGTAGCGATGGACCATTTGAGAGGAGAGTGATGTCGACACGTTGGGGTACGGTGGAGAAGCCGGATGATAATGAGGAGCTCAGGTGGGTTGTATGGTCGCGTGCTTTACTTGATGTTCGAATGGGTACAATTGCTGCGGCTTTGGGACTATGGGACAATGAAAGGGAAGCTGTGAAGATGTACACTCCGAAAACTGGTGGTCGATTTCTGGGGACGACAAGAAAGTGCAAGCGCCAGACGCTGCACACCGATTTCAGTGGTCTGGTTACGAAGGAAACCATGAATACTGGTAACCGCGGATACTTTGTAATGGCCTCTGGGAAAGAGGGCTTTCCTCTCTGGGTGAGCGCTGGAAGCCATCAACTGGTGGGGATGAACAACCAACAGTTGCGAGTGATGTCGGAGGTGTATCCAGCGAAGAAGATAATCATCCCACCGTACTCTGTATTCATGGGCCGTGGTGATGTGACACATGCTGGAGCAAGTGGGAAGGACAAGGTAGATAGGCCCGAGTCTATAGATGTGCTGGTTAGATACCACATGTAGATGGTACCAGAGTGCTACGCACTACCTGATGCTGTTCATCAGGTGCGGCATTTCCGACCCACGTTTGTCAATGGTGACGAGGAGGAGTAGGCGGAGGATGAACTCTTGTCCGATAAGGAGGATGGGGCGGTTGACATGGAAGAAGACCAAGTGGTCGTGGAGATTGGTGTGGAAGCGGAGGCCGGTAGAACTGAAGTGCTCGAGAGTAGTAGGGATGACGATTTGCCAATAATGAGGCTGCGAGCGCCTCGAAGTGGATGAGAATGAGATGGTTAGTAAATTATGAGTGTCTTGCGAGTATTTAGAGTAGTATACTATTGCAAGGCTATACATATGAACATAGAAAAGGTGCGGCAGGCTGGTAATTGAACAAATGTCATATTCTTTGATCTGTTGCGTCTAATTGGAACATGCTTGGTATCGTTAACATCATTGGTGGCACCATTCAATTCACAATTGAACATGCAGCGTCCTAACACTTCTGAAACTGCACTTAAGGTTGCTTTTAAGAGAAGTATGAAACTGAGAAGTCTATGCAGTTCCTGTCTATGCTGTACTTGTGGCAGTATGGTGACTGTATCAGGAAAAATGGCAGAGGAACAGAGAGACTTGGCGGAAATTTTACCCAATACCTTTCTAAGTTCATATATGCCAATGGTTACGGTATATTAAGTTCCGTTGATGGAACGTTGAGAAGAGAAGGAGAGTCAATTCCAGAAGAAGTTGTGAAGTGTATGAAGTTCATTGACGAACGTGTTGGTTTCGGACTTGTCACAGGGGGTGATGTGGGCGACGTGGATGGAAAATGGAAGGACTCGGAGACTATAAGTTTGGTGTCTCGGCGAATCATGGAGCTTTCCTCCGTTCTCTGACGAGAGGGAAATTAAGGCTGCATTCAATGATCACACCCTTGACCACACTGTTGACGGACTACTGTTCCTGGCAAGGGATTTGAATAGGAGGCATGGTATTGTAAATGATGATGAGAAGGGGTTCGTGGAGACCAGAAGTGATAGTGGCCTTCCCAATTTCGTGTACAACAAACTGTGGCAGTGGAGAGAAAAAGTGGATTCTGCTATTGGGGACCTGTTGCAGAAGATGGATGCGTTTGTTATCTATCCCGGCGATAAAAGTTGCGAAATTGTGGACAAGCGATACACAAAAGGAAGCGGAGGAGTAAATCTTGTGGATAATGAGCCGAGATTTATTGATACGGATGACGTCGTGACGTTCGGAAGTGCTTTGAGCGACGGGCCTTTGCATGAGGTAGGCGTGTACGGCGTTCACGTCAAAGAAGATTGTATCCCGGGTGGAGTACACAACCTGTTCGAAAGCTTGAAGGATGTACATTCGACAATTATGCTGGTGGCCTGTTGTACGGCTACGAGGAAAAGCAGCTCGATAAAAACCACCATGAATCATAAAAGGGTATTGAGATATATACGACACTTTTATTACTGAGCTCTCATATCCTAGCTAAGTATTACAGGCATCGTAGCACTTAAACAAATTCCAAGAGCATTTCTAAACCATTGACACTTGCATTTTCTGTACCCGTACAGTTCTGCCACCCTTCTGATGGTCTCATGCACGTCCTCCACCCCATCAACAAGATATGTTACCGTTGCAGGATGGTCGTCTCCCTTCACATGAACTGCCAGGGTTGCCATTTCATATAGAGGGCCATCATTGGAAGCATTCCCGAAAGCAACGATTAAATGTGTGTCGAACTGGGGGTCGTTTTCAACCAAGGCTAGCGCCCCACTATTTTTCGTGAAACGAATGTCCCCTATGTCACAGTTTTCATCCTGAGGGTACGCAACCAGGTTCGGAAAGGATGTCAACACTTTTGAAATACCGGAGTTAACTTCGGTTTTCCACTTCGACAGTCCATTGTACGTGAAGTTAGGGAGTCCACTGTGTTTTCTAGTGCTCACAACTGCTTGTTGACGCTCTTCGTGAAGTCCGTGCGATTCATTTAAGGAGAGTGCAAGTCTCTCAAGTTCGGCTGCACATCTTTCGTAGCCTTCCCTGTCAAGGACCTGATCAATTTCGGTACCATTGGATAATCTCACCCGTGCGCCTTGGTTTCCAGAGATGCCAAAAGTGTAGCCACCCAGGTGCTCCATGAAACTCTCGGCATCCTCTATATCTCCCCAGTAGCAATTCCGAAACCAACGCGTGCATTGATGTACTTCATGCATTTGACTGTTTCGGCAGGAATGTTCTCCCCACCTCTTTTCAGGTACCGTCAATATCACTAATCACGGCGTAGCCATTTTCGAATATTTCGTTAGCCAGCTGCTGAGGAGTTACTTCTTGGGCTCTAACTTTGAGTTATACATGTTTTGAAAGCTTTCGAAAGGGTTCGTTTTGCAAATGAGTGTGGGTATACGAATGAGAAGGATGTGATTGATGTTCACAAGGTGTTTCGTAGTATAAAAAGAGTCTAAGAACGACCATATACGGGTATTGTAGTATGTTTTAAAACGTTACTACGAAGAGAAGCTTTTGCATCGATTTGCAGTAAAGAAAGGCTGATTTAGTCATAAATTATATGTACGGGTTCAAGTGGGTAAAGAAAACTATGAATATCTTCAACATGAGCTTAGAAATCAAGATCAGTAAAACAACCTCCATTAAGGGTTGAAACCCATAAAAGGTTTACCTTACTTTATACGGGTGCCCCAAGTATTGCAACGGCTTAGTTCTTCAGAAATATCACAATTTTGTACTTGTTTCCTTACTAGTATCGTGCACTTTAATGATGTGGAATGACCCTTTTCCATCTAGCAAAAACTTAGCCAGGTATTAGTGATAAGGGATGTAGGATTTAAAGGGGCATATTTGAACCACAGAAGGACGAACAATATAAGTAATGTAATAGGAACAGGTCATTTCGATAAAGTAACTTTTATGTTTAACTATCTCTAAAAGGTTTACAACACCGAAAAGTCATGTGTTCTAACCTCAAAGCTGGGGAATGGGGAGGGGGATAACTTTTCCTTAACAACGTTGACGTATTTGTATGAAAAGGAGCGGGGTCACTGCCTACGATGTTTCTTTCTTGGCGGGAAAAGTCGTAGAAGTACGCGTTCCTAAACTGAAAGTCGGAGAAAGAAGTAGGGAAGCCAATGAGAGTTTTCCCATATGCAAGAAGTCGCCCAACGGTCTCTTCCAGGTTGAAAGTAGTACCTGTCTTAAGCGAAACTATCTTCAACAGCTCTTTCATTATTGTGAGCACAACCGTACTGCACTCCGTAGCGACTACGTCCATAGAATGAAACTCTTGAGGCCCCGACGATGTGAACGCTGATAGCCACACGAGCTTCTCATAATAGCTTACGAGAAATGTGTCTTCGTCGACAACCCCGCAAGTGAGACCCATAGACCTAAACCTGTCTGCAACGTTGGAGGCCCACTTTCCTGTTGCGACAGTGAGACCATCCGGACTTTGAGAGTGACACCATCCTGTGGAGCTGCGTTTCTTGAGGGACACCAACGTATAGGACAACTTTTGAACATTTGTCCACACCGAGCTTCGAAACCAATGGTATGATGTCTCCATTCTGGAAGAAAACGAGATTCTCTCTGAGCGAATAAGGGCAAGCCTGAATTACGGTCTCCAGGGTGTTCGTTCTTCCACAAACTAGTATCGGTACATCAGAAAGATGAGAGGTAGCAGCCATGCTGCAGAATTCGTGTGCGGAAATGACCATATCTTCTTCGTTCGCCAGCATGGTACCTATACGCCCCTTCCAACAATAACGGCCCGAGTCCTTCGGGCGGGAGATGAGGCCTGAGGGACGTCAGAGTATCTGGGACTCGGAGGCGGAGTCGGAAGCATGTCGGACTGGAGTTCATTGCATGTTCGATGTTTTTGTGTGACGATAAAAATGGAAGATGGGGCGGAGAACTGCTGGGGTAAAGAGTGATACTTAAGTACAAACGGTTGGGAAGCGCAGAACGGGAACATGGTTCACTTTGTGAAAGTGAGCGAAATGTATGATATGTGATTGTACTGAATGAATGATAGGGCTTGTATGAGACGACAAGCCACAAAGTGTGATGATGTTTTATGAAAAGTAGGTGGAAGATAGAAAGTGTACAATGAATGAAACTGATTTCGAACCTAGTTGTAAAGTATTGTAAAGTACGAGTTACGGGGAGCTTGAATACAGGATGAAAGGAGCCATTTTGGCTTCATAAATGACGTGAACGGGTTCTATAGCTTCACTCGGATTGCCATAATCTTCTTTTTTATTGAGGTATAAAAGGGGAGTGTGTCTGGGAAGGACGGGTTTGGCGTTACTGAAGTTATCGATGTTCAGTATGGATTCTCGTTAATTATAGCGCCATCAATTTTGGCTTCAGACTTTGCTCGCCTTTCAGATGAAGCGAGTGCAATGGAAGAGGCTGGAGCGGAGTGGCTGCATATAGATGTAATGGATGGTCATTTTGTGGCGAACCTTACTGTTGGACCGCCTGTTGTGAAAGCGTTGCGGAGCCATACGAAATTGTTTTTGGACGGTCATCTGATGGTTATCAGAATCTCTGGGCGCTGGATAAAGA
>VCMS01000361.1:51091-95049 GCA_022539475.1 Gracilaria domingensis
TCTCTGTATGACAACCGGGAAAGAATGTGAGAGAACATAAATATATCCCCAGTGGACGCTGAGAGGGAGGATGAACTACTCTACGTGCTATCATTGTTACCCATCCGGTGTCGAGTGGTGACATATTCTTTTTTTGTCACAACCCACAAAGGATGTGACGGAAGAAGAACATGCCCCCAGTCGAGACAGAGGGTGAGCAACTCTAAGTACAATCACTAGTCCCTAGCTTGCCTCCACTGGCAATATCTTCCTGTTTTGCTATAACCATCGAGTGGGGTTATGGTGGAAGAGAAAAATATCGCCGGTCGAGGCGAGGTGGGTGGGGACTATGTGAAGAGGGGACAGAGAGATGGCGCTTAAATAGTGGAAGGTGCGGAGGTGTACAGTGGATGTTTTGGCGGGAAATGGGATGAGGGAAACAGGGACAATCATGGTGCTGGATATAGCCCGTGTGGTTGGACAGTGGGGGTGGACAGCACAGTTTAGCTCGATTGCACTGTATCGCAGCGGAAACTTCGATCCAACTACTACTTCTTTTCTGAATATGTCGAACGGATACGTGAAGGATGAGGAGCTGTGGGTGCTGTTGGAGGGGAAGGAGGTACCGCAGACGCCGTCACCAAAGCGGGAAGAGGACGTGATTACGGCGGCTGGTCGGATGTCGCAGAAGAAGGAAGTGGCTGAGGAAGGAAAGAAGTGTGAGGCGAGGAGAGGGGATGGTGATGAGGTGGAGAAGGGGGTAGAATTGGAGGTGGAGGGGGTCGCAATGGAGAGAAGGGGTGCGGTGCATCTGAGTCAGTTAGAGGTTGGAGACCAGATAGAGAGTGGGGGCGGAGAGGGTGACAGGGAGATGCGGTTTGTGGGGGAGATGAAGGCGAGGGTGGGGATGTTGGGGTTGGTGATGAAGGAGCAACTGGACGATGGAATTGTGGAGATTGTAACGGAAATGGGCGGTGTGGTGCTGAGTGGGGGTGGTAGTGGTGTTTCGGTTGAGGCGATTTCGAGCTTGCGGAATTCGTTGTCGGTATTGGGAGTGGAGATGAGAAATCATGTGTATGGGATAGTGGAGTGTGCGGGAAGGGAGGTTGGAGAGTTGCGGGAGGAGAATAGGGTTCTGAACGAGAGGTTGGACGTGCTGGAGAAGGAGGTGAAGGAGCTGTGCAAGAGGCAAAGATTGGTGGAAGAGGAGAGGGTGAAAGGAGGTGTGGAGGGAAAGACGGAGAAGGGAAGTGTGGGAAGGGTGGCGGTGCAGAAGGGGTCTCCTGTGACACCGAAGACAAAGGGTGGTGGGGTTGGGGATGGGAAGAGCCGTCTGAAGAAGAGGCGTAAGGAGATGAAGAAGGTGGTGGAGGAGGTGCCGCGGGAGGGAGTGGGAGCTCCGGTGGTGACTGGGTTTAGGAGTGCGGCGGAGGTAGCGCGGACTGCGAAGGGGATTCTGAGGGGACAGGAGGAGAGAAGGATGGGAGGGATTTGAAGCCGTTTTGGGGCGAGGCGGGTATACGAGAAGGGGGAGAGTTGTGCACCTGACTTCTACAAAATGAACGCGTGATGGGCGAGAAATGGGTAAATAGCGGGGGTGGTGTGGACTGGGAAGAAGTGATGGGATGATTGAGATGGGATGAGTTGCGATTGGCATTGCAACATGGGAGAAAATGGAAACGCAAACTAGCACGAGTGCAGTTTTGAGAGAGGGTCGCGGAAAAGAGTGAATGGGGTGGTGCGGCGAAGTAGAACCTCTACAAAAACTAGGGGACCCAAGCACTAAACTGCGCGAAATGGAATTTAATATTCCAAAATTTCTTAATTTTTTGAGTGCCAGCCTCTGCTACCCCCTCGCGCGCCCCAAATAGCCCCAAAACTAGCTTAGTTTCCAAAGCGAACAGACTATATTCCACTTTGCAGAACACAGACGTGGCATCTCTGGAAACCAAGGCGCACGGGTGAGATTATCCAATGGTACCGAAATTGATCAGGACCTTGACAGGGAAGGTTACGAAAGATGTGCAGCCGAACTTGAGAGACTTGCACTCTCCTTAAATGAATCGCACGGACTTCACGAAGAGCGTCAAAAAGCAGTGGTGAGCACTAGAAAAGACAGTGGACTCCCTAACTTCACGTACAATGGACTGTCGAAGTGGAAAACAGAAGTTAACTCCGGTATTTCAAAAGTGTTGACATCCTTTCCGAACCTGGTTGCGTACCCTCAAGATGAAAACTGTGACATAGGGGACATTCGTTTCACGAAAATTAGTGGGGCGCTAGCCTTGGTTGAAAACGACCCCCAGTTCGACACACATTTAATCGTTGCTTTCGGAAATGCTTCCAATGATGGCCCTCTATATGAAATGGCAACCCTGGCAGTTCATGTGAAGGGACACGACCCTCCAGCAGCGGTAACATATCTTGTTGATGGGGTGGAGGACGTGCATGAGACCATCAGAAGGGTGGCAGAACTGTACGGGTACAGAAAATGCAAGTGTCAATGGTTTAGAAATGCTCTTGGAATTTGTTTCAAGTGCTACGATGCCTGTAATACTTAGCTATGATATGAGATCTCAGTAATAAGAGTGTCGTATATATCTCAATACCCTTCTATGATTCATGGTGGTTTTTATCGTGCTGCTTTTCCTCGTAGCCGTACAACAGAGCCACCAGCATAATTTTCGAATGTACATCCTCCACGCTTTCGAACAGGTTGTGTACTCCACCCGGGATACAATCTTCTTTGACGTGAACGCCGTACACGCCTACCTCATGCAACGGCCCGTCGCTCAAAGCACTTCCGAACGTCACGACGTCATCCGTATCAATACATCTCGGTTCATGATCCACAAGATTTGCTCCTCCGCTTCCTTTTGTGTATCGCTTGTCCACAATTTCGCAACTTTTATCGCCGGGATAGATAACAAACGCATCTATCTTCTGCAACAGGTCCCCAATAGCAGAATCCGCTTCTTTTCTCCACTGCCACAGTTTGTTGTACACGAAATTGGGAAGGCCACTATCACTTCTGGTCTCCACGAACCCCTTCTCATCATCATTCACAATACCATGCCTCCTATTCAAATCCCTTGCCAGGAATAGTAGTCCGTCAACAGTGTGGTCAAGGGTGTGATCATTGAATGCAGCCTTAATTTCCCTCTCGTCAGAGAAACGGAGGAAAGCTCCATGATTAGACGAGACACCAAACGTATAGTCTCCGAGTCCTTTCATTTTCCCCTCCACGTCGCCCACATCACCCCCTGTGACAAGTCCGAAACCAACACGTTCGTCAATGAACTTCATACACTTCACAACTTCTTCTGGAATTTACTCTCCTTCTCTTCTCAACGTTCCATCAACGGAACTTAATATACCGTAACCATTGGCATATATGAACTTAGACAAGGTATTGCGTGAAATTTCCGCCAAGTCTCTCTGTTCCTCTGCCATTTTTTTTGATACAGTCACCATACTGCCACAAGTACCGGATAGACAGGAACTGTATAGACTTCTCAGTTTCATACTTCTCTTAAAAGCAACCTTAAGTGCAGTTTCAGAAATGTTAGGACGCTACATGTTCAATTGCGAATTGACTGGTGCCACCAATGATGTTAACGATACCGAGCATTTGGCATGTTGCAATTAGACGCAACTGGACCAAAGACGTATGAAATTTGTTCAATTACCAGCCTGCCGCACCTTTTCTATGTTCATATGTATAGCCTTGTAATAGTATACTACTCTTAATACTCGCAAGACACACATAATTTACTAATCATCTCATTCTCATCCACTTCGAGGCGCTCGCAGCCTCATTATTGGCAAATCGTCATCACTACTACTCTCGAGCACTTCGGTTCTACCGGCGTCCGCTTCCACACCAATCTCCACGACCACTCGGTCTTCGTCCATGTCAACCGCCCCAACCTCCTTATCGGACAACAGTTCATCCTCCGCCTCCTCCTCCTCGTCACCATTGACAAACGTGGGTCGGAAATCCCGCACCCGATGAACAGCATCAGGTAGTGCGTAGCCCTCTGGTACCATGTACATGTGGTATCTAACCAGCAAATCCATAGACTCGGGCCTATCCACCTTGTCCTTCCCACTTGCTCCAGCATGTGTCACATCACCACGGCCCACGAATACAGAGTACGGTGGGATGATTATCTTCTTCGCTGGATACACCTCCGACATCACTCGCAACTGTTGGTTGTTCATCCCCACCAGTTGATGGCTCCCAGCGCTCACCCAGAGAGGAAAGCCCTCTTTCCCAGAGGCCATTACGAAGTATCCGGGGTTACCAGTATTCATTGTTTCCTTCGTAACCAAACCACTGAAGTCGGTGTGCAGCGTCTGGCGCTTGCACTTTCTCGTCGTCCCCAGAAATTGACCACCAGTTCTCGGAGTGTACATCTTCACAGCTTCCCTTTCATTGTCCCATAGTCCCAAAGCCGCAGCAATTGTACCCATTCGAACATCAAGTAAAGCACGCCACCTCACAACCCACCTGAGCTCCTCATTATCCTCCGGCTTCTCCACCGTACCCCAACGTGTCGACATCACTCTCCCCTCAAATGGTCCATCGCTACCGTCCTTCCATCCTTCATCATCGTTGATTATTTGAACAAACGACTTCTGTTCCTCTCCTTTCCGTATATCCGGCATCGCTCCACACTCATTCTCGAAGAAGTACACCAACTTCCCCGACACATCTCCGAACTCCCGAACTTCTTCCAACTCCTCCCATTTTGGGACACTATTATCCGTCGCAAAGCCATCAAGCACGCAATATCCATTCTGCCTTAGCTCAGCTTGCATTCGGGCGAAGAACATTTGCCCAAATTCGTCATGCTCCTTCGCAGCAACCCACAGCACCTCTTCATCATCCATACCTGTCGGCCGAGTACGAGGATACTGCATACCAAATGTCTCCGCCCGTAGGCGATGTTCAGCCCTTGCAGCGTGCCAAAAGACAAGATGGTGTACATCTCTGAGATTCGAAACACTTAGCAGCTCCGACCTATGTCCCTTCGGCAAGTGAATGACTCTGAGCCAGGGGTTCTTGTGCTCAATTACGTTCTTCCCTTGCCATTCCTGCGGTCTCAGCCTCACATACCCGCACCATGATGGGTTCGGTGGGCCATCATATGGGTCTCCTCGAACAAGTCCGTGCTTCTCAGATTCCGGAAAAGCTGTAGGTAACTCGTCATCAAATGACCCCCCACCTGTCTCTTGCTGATCGTCTGACGCAGCATCTTTCTCGATGGTGACAACCCGGAGAACTGTCACAGAAAGAAGCTCTTCGTCATTCACAAATGCAGAACTGCCTGGCTTCTCTGCATTCGCTCCCTCTTCCAATGCCACGAACTGAACCTTCATCGACTTTCCTCTCAGCAATTGTTCATTTAGTTGAGACATCAGGTCATCCGGTGTCATGCTGTTCAGAGTAGATCTCATCTGTTGTGTGAAAGTCTTTCTCCGTTTCTTCCTCGGCGGAGCCCGCTGTTCTTCTTCAGAGCTATCCAGAACTTCTATGGCACCTCGATTTCGGCCGTGCTCAATTTCCCAATAACTCACCTGCGCCCGTTCTCGTGCACTTCTTCGCGGCTCCCCTTCTTCACTGGCAGATGTTGCAGCAGCAGCAGCGGGAGTCCTCCTCTTCGTCACGAACTGCTTCACTGGTGCGGGGGGCGGAATTACCTTGAGCATCGTCCGCAATCGATTCTGAAGGGAAGTCGTGGCAGTTCTAATTGAGTTCGTCTTGCTCCGAACACGCGGCAATGTGTTGAAGTTCACAACTTGTCCGAAAAGGAACTGATACACAGCTGCGTTGTTGTCTGGGTCTTCAACGTCATCTTCATTCGATGGAGCAGAAAGACTGATTTCGCGTTTCAGGAACACTTCCATGGACTCTTCCTCGTTCAGTTCATTCCTCACTGCTCGAGCCGCGCGGAACAGAGACACTGCTCTATCATAAAAGAAACCTCGAACCTCCTCAAAGCTTTTCCATTGCTTTGTCTTCGTCGACTTGCCCTTCAATAGAAACATCTGCAGATAATCAAGAATGAAGGAAAACTCCTCGGCATCCAAAACATATAGCGGAGTATGGGACAGATGTGTGAGACCTATGTCACTCACACTCTCACATATATCCTCGAAATGGGCCATCATTCCGTCATGAGACATGAGTTGCAGGGCGACATTGGCATATCTCAGATACTGACGCTCTTGCACAGTCCCAATCAGTTGGCTCTCCTTCAACACTTCTGTCACTTCTGCAGGATCCACGTCTGCCGGCGTCACCCCGTCAACATCTTCAATTAGAATGGCGACCACACTAACTATAGAGTCTATCTTGTCTGCAAACATCATCCTTCGCATGGTACTCGTCGACTCATTGAGGTACAAAGCAACACACAACAATTCCTTCATCCCAATGGGCCTCCCATGTCTTCGTATCAACAGGTTGCAACGCCAAAACTTGGCTAATCGCTTCCACTTCCGTGCACCAGTCGCTGCCAAATATTGTATAGCTTTCACACGATGCAAACCATCTACAATGAAGCACTTCTTCGTTAGGCGTCCCTTGTCAGTATCCCTCTCTCCCGTAGTAGCATCTTGTAAGGCCACCACTGGAGAACCCATCGACTGCAATATCCCCCGCTCCTCCATACTCTTCACAAGGGCTTCAAAGTGGCGTTTACTTACTCCACGGAGTAAATTGGGTGGAGTGTCCACCAGAGTGATGTCAACAGTAACAATAACCATCCGGTACTGATTGAGGTTCACCTTTGGTACCTTCTGACGAATTCGTCTGTACATCTTGCTGCGAGTAAGTGTCCCTTGTGTTCCAGACCGCTCGCCAGAAACACTTGAACGTGCCATTCATGCGGACAGAAGCCCAACGTCATCGTCCTGCTGCTCTGCAGTTTCTGGTGCAGTTTGGGGTACAGATGGACCAGCTCCTTGTGTGGATTGCGCATCCGCGTTTGGAAGGGGACCTTTTGTGATCTCATCTTCCTCTTCTTGCACAGCCGTCCCGTGCTGAACCGTCTGTTTCGACGCAGAAGTTTCCCTTGTGTCGACGGTCTGATTCATCGCAGGAGATGCCCTTTTCGACGCAGTGGGCTTCGTAGCGGAGGTAGACTTTGTTTGACCTGTCCGCTTCGTAGCTGGAGATGCTCTCGTCTCCATAGACCGCTTCGTAACAGACGACGGACCTGCCCGCGGAGGTGCTACTGATGCGCTACCTCTCGGTGTTGATGAACTTCGAATTGGCTTCGTGCGGCTTGTCGGCGTCATCACCTCACTCATAGAGCTCACCGTTCCTCGCTTGGAGGCCGGAATGCTGGCTGCCACCGGTTCCATTATGAACCACCACAAGACCTGGGTCCAATTGCTTCCCGTGCAACTCGCGGCGTAGAACACTTCCAATTCCATGCAACAACGCTTCCGCCACTATCACCTTTCCTTCATTCTCAATATACTCCCGGCCCTCGGGCATAAAATCGCAAATTTTTCAGAAAATCGCCCAAAACGTGCCCGCGGGCGGGGGGGGGGTCCGGTCGTGTTAGGGTAGCTACCTTAACACGATCGACCCCCCTCCCGCCCGCGGGCACGTTTTGGGCACATTCTGGCACCTTCCCGGGACCTCCCAAAACACTCCTCCCTGCACTTCCGGCACCCACCGCGTCACCTCAATGCACCAACGCGTCTTTTCCATCCTTCAAACGCTCCCTAACTCCCTGGTGTCAGCAGCGGTCGGTGTCGTCGGTTCAGAGTGAGACTGTTGTTTCGCGCGGTCGCTGGCGAGCACAGCGGCGGCCTTCCGATGGGCTGCATGCGCATAACGAACTTACGGCTCCCGGATGGAACTGCGTCATGTACAGTGGATGACTGGCGTAAAGATTAGTTTACTGAAAGTTAGAAGTTGTTTCATAGTTTACCACTAGACTACAAAAGAGTGCTATCGATGGCGCTCTTAAGTATTGCTGCGCCAGGGGCGGCCGGCGTGCCATCGGCGGTGCATCCAGTATATCAGCCCCAGTATATCAGCCCCCGTCGTGGAACACAGAGCAGAATTCATAGAGTCCCCCACATCATTGACTCTCGACACCATCCTCTCTTCTAGGGTAGGGGTGGTGCGCGTGGAAATTAGGGAGTTTCTGGAGGGTGAAGAAGACGGGATGGTGCACTCAGGTGACGCAATGGGTACAGGAAGTGCCGGGGGGTGTGTTTTGGGAAGTCCCGGGAAGGCGCCAGAATGGGCCCAAAACGTGCCCGCGGGCGGGGGGGAGGGGTCGGTCGTGTTAGGGTAGCTACCCTAACACGACCGGACCCCCCGGCCCGCGGGCACGTTTTGGGCGATTTTTTGAAAAATGTGCGATTTTATGCCCGCGGGTGGGGGGGGTCCGGTCGTGTTAGGGTAGCTACCCTAACACGACCGACCGCCTGCCCGCCCGCGGGCACGTACTGGCCACATTCTGACACCCTGCGGAGACCTCCCAAAACACTCCTCCCGGCACTTCCGGCAGTGATTTCGCTGCACACGCCGTGCACATATATCAAACTGGAGAAAACTAGCCCTTCACACCCACTTGGTCCGCGACTATTAGCACAATACGCGACCTTTGAAATAGCTCCGAATCGCGACGTGGCCCACACGCGACTTTATCGCACCCGCTCAAAGCGGCACGGACACCGACCTCAGAAGGGAGCGGACACGGACACAGACGAGACTGGCAGTGTGCTGGGAGGAGCTGCCGAAAGCGGGGGTGTCCAGCGTAAGTCGCAAATTAAAGGCTCGCCTCCGTTGTTTGCGCTGAAGCGATGGATTCCACCGATGATGGAGAGGAGATACATTCTATCGACATGAGTGCTCCGCCTCCGGCGTTCCATGCATATGTCAGACTTTTCTTGGTTCTTCGCGATGCTTTAGCAAACAGCGATGGAGGCCCTGATCGGTCACGGGACGTGGGGTTTAGAGGGCTAATAGAGTTCTGCGCCGAGAACTATAAGGATATTCCGGAGGCAAGGAAGATGTTTGAGGAGGCCACTAACTCCAAGAACCTGCAGAACTTGACACTGCAACAGCTGCGAAAGAGTGTTGTGAATAACAAACCTGTGGAACAATGATATCTTGTAACGAAGCTTCTTGACAAGAAGGACGGGGATGAGGACCAGAGACTCCGCGATTTTTTCCTTCTCTCTATGGATATGGGTATATACCTACCGGTGCGATGCCTGGTTGGTTACTTCATGACCAGGAGAAAGCAGGTTCTGAAGACGACAGTGTTCATCCCACCAACAGCTGTGAACCCATTTGAGGTCGTTATATACTTATCATACCTCGGCCACATAATGGGAGAGAACGACAAAATCAGAATGATGAAGAAGAAACAACCGAAAAAGAAACGAAAAGTGAACCATGCACCATCTGTGTACATACCCACTTTTACGTCGTTCTCCAAAGACAACTTTGATCGACGGGGATTCGCTATCAGTGAGGTCGTATGGGCATGGAGTTGTTTTGCGGCTCATCTTGGATACACGAACGTTCAGCACATGGTGAAACCATAAAATTACATGAATATGCAGACGTTGAAGTATACAGCGCTAGAGACACGGGAGTCTGGTTATGCCCCGCCGAGCCAGAGTACTCGATTCAACACACAGGATGTGCCACAGAGCAGTACTAGTGGATCGGTGGAGACCTTGAGTGATGAATGCGATACAAACCTACGAATACTGGCTAAGGAATTTTTGACAGACCTCGAAACCATATGCACCCGGGATAGCCTCTATAGCTTACGGGCTGATCAGATGAGGAACTGGATATAGTTTTCGGAGATACGGATGGATACCGTATCTGGTTCTGACTCCGGTGAGTTGCCTGCTCGATTTCAGAAGTTTTCGGAGTTGCTATGGAAACCGATACAGGATATGCGTCATGCGGCAGAGTTGCATGTCGGCATTCACGCGAAACCTGATATTGAACTGACGAAACCCCCTAAAACTTCCGGTAATGCCGAACCTTCTTCGACCAAGTCTGCCCCACCCCCACCTCGTCGAGAGATATGAACCTCGTGAGCTCCGATAGCGACGAATTCGAGAAGCCGGTGAATCTTGCGGAGCATAAATCTCGGGTTGGCGGTTACAGCATCCAAAAGACTGGTATTGAGCCGCCCATGAAGGGGATATCCAGTCTCCTTCGATTGAATATGGACAAGGTGTGGAAGGGGATGAGAAAGTCACACTTTGTAGCGTACAACTGTGACATGAAGGACCTGAGGCACACACACAAAACGTTTGTGAATCAGAGTGAGATTTTATGGGGTGAGGCACAGCTTGTCCTAGCAGACCCTCCCTTTAACATTCGAAGGAAGAAGAACAAACGGAATAGTGCTCACGATGTCTTCAGTGAGGATGACATGATCCGTACGGCTGACTTAATAAAATAAGTTCCGCGCTTCGGTCAGGTGGGCACTTCATTATATTCTGTGCCATGGCACAGTTTCATGCTTGGCACAGGATACTTTCGGAAACGGCGAGTACGAAAGATGAAGCTGGAAGCGAAGGTAAACCAGAACTCATGCCTTCGTTTAAAGTGGATGCGAATCCACTGGTGTTCATCCGGGATCGCAGTAATGTCGGAGGGAATCCACGGAAGTTTGGGATACAGCCCGTAACGGAGTACGCCGTTCATGGGGTGAAGCGTGGATTGCGACCATCGGAGGAAGCCAGTCTTACTCCATTTGAGGAGAACAATTTCATTCCTTCCACTTTCCCGGCTAACAGGAATGTAATTGACCGGGTGCCCAAACCGAGGGCGGGGGAGTGGTTGACATGGAAGGTACATGAGCCAGGTAGCTCAGTACCAGGTGGGCAGTACATAAGACCGGAGCAGAAGTCGAGGGAGTTGATGAAGGAGTTGATATGTCGCTTCACAAGACCGGGTGATCTTGTCATGGACATGTTCGCGGGAACTTTTTCTACGGGTATGGCGTGCCTATCGCTGACAAAGCATAGGACGTTCTTGGGGTGCGAGAAGAATAGGCCATGTTTCAGCCATGCGAAGCACCATATAACGGCTCTTATGGCCGAAGTTCTTCGCGGGGGGAAGAATGACATCGTGGTTGAACAGGAGGTGGTGGATGCTGCTTCAACGACTTATGAACGGGTTCCACATCGGGACCGAGGTCGGCTTGAATGGGAGGCTCCATTTGGATACCCCCAGTACCAAGTGATGCCTGCACATATTACTCAGTTCCTAGGAAGATACTGGAAGGACTGGGACTTTGTCGACAAGTGTGGACAGCATACTGTAGATCTTTGGGAGGAGAAGTACCGAGGAGCTCTGAATCTAATGGATATGCATATGCTGTTGACTGTTGAAGCCAATCGCTATCGCTTACATGTAGCATCTTCTAAGATTCGACATCCCCGTGCTGGTATGGGGGTGTTCACGGAACATAAGATATTGGCTGGGGAAACTATCTGTCATTTTTATGGAACTTTGGTATACACGGATCTGACGAACCGGAAGGAAAGACACTTAACGTATGGAAGTGGCTGTCTCGGAGCAACTCCAGTGCGGTACAAGTTGTTTTCTATGATGGTCACTGTTACTGGTACGGAGTTTCTGCATCTGAGGAACAGACCAGGACAGGCTCAGGATAGAAAGGAGAGCGAAGTGTACATTGTCCCGGCGCCTTTTTGTATCGGGGGCTACATTAACGACGCCGGATATCATGCCGGGGATCCCGATCTATCGGAGCCCCGGTCAAACAGGACTCGAAGTGCCAATATGCAGATGGTGGAAGCGAAGTCCGTGATACAGTTTAAGTCCGACCTTTCTAACTATGCTCTACTTCGTTGTAGAGCAGTGAGAGATATTGAGAGGGGCGAATAGTTGTATTTCAACTACGGAGAGCAGTACGCCTGGGACTGGTCTCTGATATTGGAGCAATAGATGAGTTCAGTACCGAATAGAAAGTAAATATGCTTGTGAATGTTGCAGCTGCCTGCAATACGCGTTGTTGTACATGTACACTGGAGCTCTTCATCTATTTGTAACGGCGATATTTGCGACCCATTGGGCACCTCAAATTCCTGAAAAGCAGGAACTGCGGAGTCTCCCGGAATATCTGAACCATGCACCCCCACCCCCTCCCCCCCCCCCAACAATTTCGTTTCATTACCCCGTTTATCTCCACAACATGTGTATAACGCCGAGAAAGCGAAATAGTACGCAGCGGAACAAGAGTAAACAGAAGAAGAGAAGAGCATCGGATGATACGAATCAGGCTACAAGCACCGCACTTCCTAAACGGAAGTCGTCCTCGACGAAGGAGAGAGTTAGTGGGCGTCCTTCTACAGTACTCTCTCGCCCATCTCGCAGCGGAGCGTCTTCCGGGATTGCGTCAAGAATTCGTGGATCAGCGAACGATGTCGTGCCATCAACTGCCGATAATGCAAATCGTGCATCTGTCTCTGCTCCTCAAGAAGATGAGGTAACTCGGCCCAGCGGGTCAGGACAGGAGGGCATGACAACTGGAACTGAAGAGGTTCGTATGACACCAAAACCTTCATGTCCCCGGCCGATATCGAAGACCGGAGCTACTGGGGCGCGGGTTACGCCGCCCAGTGGATCTGGACAACAAAAGACAATGACGAGAAGTCGTGAGAGCCCTAGTATATTAAGATCGTCACGTCCGTCCCTGTCTTCTAGAACTGGGGCCGCTATGAATCGTATTATGCCTCGCAATGGGTCTGGACAAGGGAGAAAGACAATAGGAAATCAAGAGACAACTGATAGACGAGTTACTCCTCGACCCTCCCCTCTTTCCAGAACGGGGGCCGTTGCAGCTCGTACGAGGCCCAATTCATCTGATATACGATGCCATGGAGGAGGACAGACACGAGAGTTGGAGCTCGGAGCCGTGCCAAGGGTGGACACAGAACGCCTGCGGCCTCTCGTGTCTAAGGGTATGGCACATGAGGATAGTTCCGATAACGAAATAACACCGAATCCTGCCGCATTACCGGGGCTTGTCGCCGAAGAGGCTAGGGAAATGCCGGAAGATATCCACACTGGTGTGAATTCAACCTCTATGAACAGACGTGATCTTTTAAATGAACTGAATTGCTTGAAAGAAAAGGTTAAGACGCTACAAGAGGACTTGATGGTTCGGGGTATTCTAGTGAAGGTCGCCCAAGAGCAGAGTACGGCTTTGAAAAAGAGGCTTGAGGAGAAGGATCTAGTCATTGAAGGGCTAGGGGGGCACTGAAACAGGAGGGAGATAGGAGTACACGTGCTGGTGAACCTGGGCAGACAGGTCGAAAGAAGCATAAAATTGAGGTGTGCGACGAGTTTCGAGGGGTTGCTCGAGCAGTGTATCACAACATGCTGACGTGGGCAAGGAGAGAAACAAGTGAGCTATGGCTCGAAGGTGAGTCGCTCACCCGAAATTGGGGTAACCGTGCCGAGAAGGTGGAAGACGCAACTGAGAGTGGGGAAGGGCTTATTGAGCCGGAGGAAGGTGGTTCATACATGGTTCCTAAAAACCCCGTGGAGCTCTTGGGCACTTTTGGCATGTTCCCACCGTCGGTAGAGGGGGCCAGATGCTTTGCTGAAGAAAATGGTTGAAAGCGAGTTGAAGGAGTTGAGCTGGGAAGGTATTAGAAAAGCATCTCTTACCGACAGGTGTATACTGAAACTTTGTGCAGATATGTGCCTTAGGCAGAGAATGCGGCCCTTGCGTGGATCTAAAACTTCACTTAAGCGCGGCTTGCGAATTTCTATAGCAACCCCATCCAATGCAGCAATCACACCATACAATGGCGTTTTTCGCAATCTCCGAAAATTCCGCGCGCTCCTCTTGCATTCTTCAGCCGTTTGAGGAAACCGTATTTTAGAAAGCATAGCTTCCAAGTAAGCTATTTTTTTCTCATGAAATATAGCGTAAACCGTTGAAAAGCCTATTCCATATGGCCATGCGACATCTAGATAGCTCGCTCCTGCTCGAATGCGCAATGTTACAAATAACATTACCTCGACAGTAACCGCCGGGCATGTCGTAGAGTTGATTCTTTGCTTTCGCTTTAGTTTGCTCTTCATAATAGCCACAAGAACGTTAAACTGCGACTTGGAAACGCGGTACATTTGGGTGAAATAATGGTCGCGCAGAGATGCAATATGATGTTGTACAGAGACCGGTGAACGTGGTACGACGGTCCGCCTTTTTCTATTCTATGCTAGTGGGTACATCAACCTTTGTTTTACAGCCAATTCCTGAAATCGCGATAATTTGCGCGGAAGGCGTCTAGAGCGTTTGCGGACTACGCCAGGGCGTTTGAAAAATCGTCGACGTATTATGCGGTTTGCAACGGTCATGGTAATCCCAACGGTAAAGGAGTTGTGTTGTTGAACTCGCTCTGAAGAAGAATCCCTTCTCCTTTCACATCATTTTGAGCGCAGGTCATAAAGGCAATTTGCTTTGGAAATCTGAAATCCCAGTTTACTGTAATTCGGATTTTCTACTTTCCTGCACTCGAAGAACGCGCCTAAGACTCTTAGTCGAGGCCCTACTCGCCCGTCCTAAAAAAAGCCATCATCATCACCAGCACAGTAGGTTCTTCCGAAAGACAAGAAGACTGGCCCATGGGGCATGGGCTGTTCCGAGGACAATCGGATCGTGTCTTAGGAACATCTCGGTGACAATGCGTCCGACATTGCAGCATCGGTAACACTAGTTGCAAACATTTTGGTTTTTCATAGAGAATATGTACTAGAAATCAAAAACGTGCCTTTACTGCAGCGAAGATTCGATAGACCGTTAACTTGTTCATTGCACCTGTCTCAGCAAGCACTCACCTGTGCACAGTCTGAACCTATCTCACAAACTCACACATCCAGATGTTGCTCAGGAAATGTCGTGAATCGATGTCCACAAACCTCAAAAAAGCGATGATCTAAAGCATTCTCTTCTGGTATGCTGCATAGTCTCTGGCTTACTCCATACAAATTCTTCAATACAAACGGATCAAAAGTGATCACAGCCAGAGGCAAAACTTGACAAGTGCACACCAACGTAAACCTTATCCTGTTTCCTTCTCCTACAAACGAAAATCTCTTGTTCTCAAACATTTGAACTACACGTTCATTTCCCAGATCCGCTTCGACCTCTTTCAGACATCTTATAAGGCAACTTTTTTCCTTAGTTTGAGAGCCCAGGTTTAAGATTGAGTGCAGTATTCCGTATCTTTTGGTACAGTTTTGTAGGCCACATGACTTTGAAACATCTTATGGGTGTCGTCTGCCACTTTTCGAAGCAAGCCGTCCTCAATTGCATGCAACTTGTCGAGACCGAGTGCTTTAAATAACCTGTATGGGCTTGATTCTAGTCCAGCCATCGCTGCTTCGGCAAGCGCAAGAAGCTTAGCACTTGTTTGTTCTAAGTAAACATTCGCAGCTTTCCCTGACTCAAATTCAGTGTTTAGGCTTTGATATCCTGAACATAGCAGCTGGGTCTCAACAGTTTTCAAAACACTTCTGCTAAAACCTATATCCTCAGGAGTTCTGTTTTCGTCTTCATTTCTTTTCAAAGCATCTGCGCTTGGTTCCCGAACAACTTCAATTTCTTGGTTTGAAAGTGGAATCCAAGCCTCATTTTCTGACCCAGAACCTGCTGTACTGCTATTGGCCGAGTCTGTGCTTTCATTTGTTTCGCCTAACTCCTTTCTGATTCGGCGACGCCGGAAAGATTTCAAACATGGAGTACAATCTGCCGAAGACCCGGCACTTCGAAGCGAGACTGTGGTACGCTCTTGTTTTTGATCTTCTACATGCATCAGTAGCCTCGGAAATATCATTACCCCTTCTAATGAGAAACAGATCTGTGAAAACTTCGCAAAGTCTTTCATTAAGCGAAACATGTACCTTTGGTGAAGTAGGGCTTTTTCCTTTCGAATATGCGATTCATTCACTCTAACATCGCCAGGCTGGAGCCACGCTGCAATTCCTATGTCGTACCATTTGTCCGACTGCCCTTTGATGTTTCAAAATCTAATGCGAACATTGCAGCTCCTTTGTGATCCTGAATTAGAAAGAATGTGATTATCACAATACTTTTCGATGCATATAGTTTCCGAACGTTCACCGTGTTTCAGCTCAACAGACTCTACATACTCTTGGAAAGCTTCTGTGTCCCACGGGGCAGAATATATTCTTTGACCATCGCCAAAGCTTTTTGAAAATGGGACAATGCTCCTGACACCTCCGGACTTACGCAGAACGGAACGCAAGAGATCTATGATTGGAGTCACAACTCAGACACGATTTTGTCCATATCGTGTGTTAATTACCGCTATTTGCCAACCTTCCTCTCTAACTTTCCACTTTCGCGCCTTATTCAGGTAAGCTATGAATCGTGTCGATGATGGGAGCTGCTTCGTGAAAAAACGAAATTCTGTTGGGTTTCCTTGCTCCATATCGACTAGCAAGCTATGGAACACTTTGATTTGCTCGCTATTCATAACAAATTGGGTACAGAAGGCAATCGCTTATCTACAGGTGGGATGGGACCCCTCTAGTGGTGGGTTCGGTTGAATCAATTCTTCAAAGAGTCCTTCACATTTATTTCCAAAGTCTTCGTAGAAATCGTACACCATCCAACTCATGTTCCTCTCTGTTACAGCGACTTTTATAATATCAGCACATGACGCGTCAGAGATGTTACAAGTGCTCACTTTGTGCAAATTTTCATTCTCCGTATCATCGAGCACGACAAGTGGTAGCTGGGGAGCACTGCCCTCACTGTTTCTCACGCCAAAGGACTTTGAAGTTTTCGAAATCTCCTTGCTTCCGGAGACAGAAGCTGTTGCATTATTTCTGACTGTAGATGCCTCTCTGTCTTTCTAGTTACATGCGGGAATGCGCTTGTGAGTCTTTGATATATGTCCTTTCAGACGATGCCTCTCACGAAAGCTCTTGAGGCAGATGTGGCATTTGTACAGCGGCATGGTTAGTGCTTCACTGAATTGAAGGATCGTTGGCTTAGTCTTGACTTCACTGCCGGCTTTTGAAATATGTCAGAATGACATGAAACAAATGCCTGATCAAATAGTTTCGTTTCAAGGAAGCCAAAGGTCCAACAGATGTTTTCATTTTTTCATTAGATATGTTTTGCTTGGAGAAAACCAGATCCGTGCGTGCCCTCGGCGAGAAGAAAACTGTTTCGACCATCTTCAACTATACTAGTGTTAACTCTCATATCTACCTTCAAAGTCTACGTGGCAGCCCCGTAAGTTTTTTGTTCTTCAAATGGCAAGCTCACACTCCGTTCACTTTGATGAGAATGAAGTTCAGAGAACGCAACTAAGCAGACCTTCAGTATCTCGTGCAACAAAAGAGGGCAGAAGTAATGTTCTAAATAGAACGATAGGACCAAGACAGTCTAGTTCTGCACCGAAACAAAGGCGTGCATCTCAGAGAAAAGAAGAGTATCCAATAGTGCCCAAGATTCTACTTCTGCCCCCGAACCTTGTCGGGAATGCATTGGTGTCAAGCAACAAGTCGAAAAGTTAGAGGCGGCAATAATTGTGCTTCAAACTGAAGTGGTCAGACGTTAGGATGATGAGCGAAGATTGGAGGAGATTCAACGTACAAAGCTTGATGCAGGACGTTCCGCAAATCTGAAGTGGCAAGAAGAAGTAGTCCAACAGCTAAAGATCCTCAATCAAAACAAGTCATGTGGACGACGTAATGCACAGTCTAATGACGAAGCTGTAATGGTTAGAAAGGCATGGACCAGTTTTCATCTGCTTGGCGTGACTTTCCAATGATACTAACATACTTCAATACGCTTTTCAGAACGCGGAAACTGCAAGGGTACGTAAGAAAGCGTTTGAGTTTAGCTTCAAATATCGTTTGAAAACTGCAATTCCTGACAGCTACTTTTTCTTATTGATAACAGGAGTATGTGAAGTTATATGTTTCTAATGAATTTCTGAACAGTTCGAAAGGAATTGGCATCGTTGCTGCGTTTTCGGACAGTACATCTGAAGATTCGAAGCTTTTGAAAGAGGCTGCGGCTTATGTCCTGAGGTGCGATTTGTCCGATGAATCTGTTTCATTATTCCTGTCGCAATTTGTTAAAGTGCGGAAGAACAAGAAGGAGGTAGAGCAGAGAGTTGGTTCCTATATTGCTAGCGGTATGAATCGCGCTCAAGATGGCATTCGTGACAAAGTGGTACGTATGCGGATAGTATGACAATTCTGAGAACAGCTAGTGTCATGACAAATTTCTGACTATGGATTGGACGTAGATCGAAGCATTCTATAGAACAAGCAAGGATCTGGAGATTAATTTTAATACCATCATATCTTTGAGCGCTTCGAAGAACGAAAAGAAGGATTCTGCACTGGTATTGCTCCAAGAAAATGAAATACTGGCACAGAGCGCGATATCTGTAGCATGATTCAGTGCTTGGTTCAGTGGTCAGGCGGCAGCGTTTAGTAATTCAATCACATCGAAAGAAAATATCGAGGCAATGATGAATAGCCCGTTGATGCTTGACGAGATTCCGGAGTTGTTTACTGACGAATCCAAACAACCGACGGTGAGCATAATTACCCTGGGGTTTGTGCTCGTAAAGGTATGTTGAGAGTATCTGGTTTGCGCTCACGCATTGAAAGTAGACTCTGACACTTTGCTTCAGGTGATTAAGTCTCTCGAATCCCATTGCAAATATAAACGTAAGGGATATCGATTCTCACATGACCCGTACTGGGCAAAGCATGTGCTTCAGTTGCACAAGTTTCTTAACAATCAACTGAAAGCTGTTTCTTTGGACGAAAATCACGGTAGGGAAAACGTTTCATGGGGTCGGTTTAACGTTAGGAAACTTTTGACATTGCATGATATTGCCGATCTAACGAAGAAGGTGCTACTCTGATTATAAGTCTGGAAAAGATCTGTATTTCATGACATATTGTTGCCAAACGTAAAAGGGGTTTTGAAAGTTTTGTTGTTTTGAAGATATTCTTTGTTTGTTATGGGTATGTATAACTGAGGGTCTTTGTTATTGATGGATGTATAATGTGGTCCTTCTTGGTGAATGAAATTACGACGATGGTATGTTGAAGCTGTGATCAAAACTTCTTTGGGAGTTTGCTGTGCTATTTCAATTGAGTCCTTGCTGAAATTAGCACATGAAATAGTTACGCTATTTCAAACGAGGTGTTACTTATATTGAGTTGAAGGTCGTACTCATTTACGGCCGTAATCGCCTGAAGAGCGATGCAATCGCCAAGAACTGTGATAATTCACGTGCACTACCGAACGTGTTCGTTGAAATGAGTGTTTGGAAACATCTTTACCGAGCTAATGCGTCTTTTCTGTTAGACCTTCGAGACTTGCATTTGTGGATTCACTAGCATATAAGTGGCAGAAGTGCGAAGTTGGTTGTCAAATATTAGACATTCTTCTTAAAAGGGAGCAATGTGATTATGTACTGTAAAACGAAGATAGTATAAGGTAGATAAGTATTTAATGCGAAACACCAAACGATAGTTTTGGTAGCGAACAATGAGTGGCTAGCTCTCGTGTTTATGTGGTGAATGGGAATACTCCAGACTACAGCTCCGATTGTCGATCACATTTGATCTCTCCCGCAGACGGCAAGGGTTGGGTCCGAGTTGCTGGCAAAGGATGCCGGGCGGAGCGATGTTTTGGAATAAACTAGTTAGTTCCTGACCCAAACGCAGGTCTGTTTCGCACGTTGCAATCCGGAGTCAAGTTTTTGCCCACTGGAACGTGGAGTATGTTGCCGATGATCTTCATACTGGACAGAATAATAGACGCCGTCAAAGGGAGCCAGAGCACCGAGCTTTTTCACCTCATCCACAACCTCCGTTCAGAAATTCACAAGTTGGAGAGTAAAACTCTCAAGTGGAGACCTAAGCAGTATTTCTCAGATTCCCTGCGTCAACACGAGGAAATATGCTTCAAGTAATACCAGAAGAAAAACCCAGAATCCAATCTCCAACCAATTGACCCCACACCCACAACCGGGACCCGCGCTACACCTTCCAATGGCGAAAACGAACTCATTAATAGTCCAGAGGCAGTCAACGTTCGTAGGAAAAGCGGGGAAATCTGCCCAACACACTCCTCAACAACAGAGGCAAACAACTAACATGCGCCAGCCGCAGCAGGTAACCCACCGATTTCCATTGGTTCTCATGCACTCCGAAGTAAACTTCTGCACCCTACGTTGTACCACAACTAGGCTCAATCCGTATCGCGTGACATCGAAATGGCTCCAGCCCCACCACGCCCGTCAAACGCAAGCAACTGATTCGGCAAGTTGGAAGCGGCAGACACTGGAAACAACCCAGAAGACTGGGCAGGCGAAAACGATTTGCTGCTTGAATAGAATCCCAGCCAGCCCCAACTAGAGCACATGCCTGCCATTTCCCTGCCTCCGACAGTAGGAGACTGACCCCAACCGGACCTCGTTTTAAGTTACCGAATACCGACCATGGAGTTCATCCCTCTAACACTCAAAAGGGACTTTATCGAACTCTACTTTCATCTCCTACACAACTTCAATACCGGACTCTCAATCACACCCCAAACAAATTGTCTTAACCGTCTTGCAGCCACGCCGAGACTCGCGTTCCGAAAGAACGGAAAGCACGAGCCGAGGAACCGCAACACACCGTCCCCCCATCGTTGCATCAAGCGCCGCATATCGATGGCACTCAGAGGAGAATGGAATACGCTCAAGATGAAGCCCTCATGGCCCACATGCAGCAACCTACGCCTCCTCACCAAGAACGAGATCCACAAATACGCCGCTGCAGGAAGTCTTTCATGCAGGTGAATACACAAAAGCCACCAATGTACTTTGCTGACACAAAGCGCCCGTCGCCCCATCTTACCAAACACGCGATAAGCTCCTCGCCTCGCACCCCAATCCCTCAGTGGAGGTCAATGCCTCCCCTCCAGAAAGATTACCAACCCCAATAAAGGTAGACGAAGATATCATCCGCAAGACGATACGCCGAATGGCGCTCACTCCTGGACTCGGCCCAGACGGCATGCGACCACAGTTCTCGAAATACTTTATGACCTACCCCGGTGGTCAACCTTCGGAGAGACCGATAGGACAAGAGTTGACAAAGTTTGTCAACGCCGTGATAGCAGGAAAACTTCCTCAAAGGTCACAGAAGTGGTTCGCGACTGACACGCTGATTGGTATCCCAAAAAAAGACCCCACAAAGCTACGGCCGATGGCAATGGGACTCGTATGGAGACGATTCATAGCAAGGGTTCTTGCTGGCTGTGTGTCGCGGGACCCAGACCTCTGCGCTTATCTTTAGCCCCACCAGTTCGCAGTCGGAATACCGTGCCTGATGGAGGCAGTATTCCACATCATTCGGTCCACGGCCACAAAACTTCGAAGAGAAGATCTCGTGGTCATTAGTATCGACGCAAAGAATGCCTTTAACTCAATTGAACGCCAGTGCATTCTGACCGAAGCAACAAAGCATTGCCCGGGTATCGCACGTTTTGTCCATTACTGCTATGGGACCCCAATCCCCCTTCATTTCGGAGGATTCGTCATCCAAAGTGTGGTGCAATCCCACGAATGGGCAAACAAGAGCCGCGTCGGGGAAAGCGCACCGACAGGGTGTTCGAAACCTTCTCTCTATAGGGGTAGATGCAGCATTAGAACCTTCTGATAGGGCCAGCGCGATGCCGGGTGTAAGTCCGGAGGGCCCCGTTCTGAGCGTGCAGTCAGAGGTGAAGGGGAAGAATCGGCGTAGGTATCCGGTTGTTCCGGCGAGCCACAGCCAGTGGAGATATCCAGCCTAACGGCAGGGAGCAACAGGGAATCAGCAAACGAGCCGAACTGCGGAGCACTGACTCGTGATAAACGGGAATAAGTCCCGAGACTAGTGGGCAAAAACCTGTATAACCGGGCAGAGAAACGAGAGCCGTATGACGGAAATAATAACAAAGAAACAGCAAAAAGTGCCGTGACGACGGTCTAGAACTCCTCAGTGGTAGAGGTCGGATGACTAGCCCGGACTTGCGGCGGCTCGCCTCATTAGGGACGTAGACCGTTCACAAGCGGCAAGAAAGTCAGAGCCAGAAGCCTCCTTGAGGTTTACTTCCCGTACAGTGGCGGCAAGTGCCGCCACCTATATAGGGCACTTGAAAATATCAACTAGAAATATCTAACTATCCGGCGCTGCCGGCCAACATCCTACACGTGTGAAACCGTGGCGGCCTTGCCACGGCGCAACCGGCAACGGGCCAACTCAGCACACGTGTGCAGAAACACTACCCTTCCTAGGCATACCCCAAAATAGGGCCACTACTACAGTAGCCTCTCATAACATGAGGTGTCGAAGCCGGTAACGGATTAATAAACTATGAAAAACACCTCGGTGCATCCTCACAAAGGGCGTTTTGCTCTACACAAAGCACTACAGGCACACAGCAAGAGGATCCACTTAGCCCTCTGTTGTTCGCATTAGCACTGCATCCATTAATCCTTGAAATACAGGAGAGGTTCAACCCTATCCTCAACCTGTTCTTTGCAGACGACAGTACATTACTTGTACCGAGATTGCAGGCGCCAGCAGTGATGAACTATCTCGTAGTACAGGGCAAGAAAATTGGCTTTGCTGCAAACTTAGAGAAAACTCACGCTTGATGGTTGTCCTGCCGAACAATTTCGTCATTCTCAGCGAGCATCAATTGCGCTACGGCAATCCAGATACTCGGTTCTCCTGTCGGTCACGCGAGCGCATCTAAAACAATGGTCAGAGAGAGTGGATAAGCAAGAATGACTCGTGCAGGCATTGCAGAGGTTAAATGATCCACCCATGGCATACATACTCCTGCGTCTTTTTGCAGGCACATGCAAAATGATGTACTCAGTGAGAACGACACCGCCGCATATTACTTGTGATATTTGTCAAACACAGAGAAGTGAGTCCCAACTGTTGCACCGAAAACTTACACCGCCCGCCTGGGAGCAAGCTTGCTTTCCATTAAGAAAAGGTGGACTTGGTTTCACAAAGCTCAAATGGGTCTACGAAGCAGTATATACATCTTCATTTCTAGTCTCTTGGTTCAATTATTCAAAGCGGGGTTCATACCGCACTAAGCCGGTTTTCACTTACGCCTTCCTACCAGATTCCAGTTGCACGCATCGCTAACTCGGTGAAAACCACCTACCAGTTGAACCCAAAACTTTCCTTCGATGCTCTAACAGCCAAAGCAGAACAAGGCGGTTCAATTCCGCATTTCCAACATACGTCCAGTGACGCAATCATCAACCAAGTCTATGATGAACAAGCCCCAAATGTCACATCCCCTGCGACACAGACGCGTCTTCGAATTGCACGAATCTGCTCAACCAGTACAACAGACGCATGTCTCCCCTATACGTCCTTTGTTGAAGCAGTTTCAAACCCAACCGCAGCCCTTGAGATCTGGAAAACCATGATCGAATCCCGCATTTTCGAAGTTATGTTCAACCCAAATACGCCCTGCCCCAGCTGCGCTATAGCAGCTTACACGAAGGTGAACACGATTTGATAAGTACGGATACCACACAATGATATGCCCTGTCAGTATTGGTGCCACTCGCAGGCACAATGCTCTACGTGAAACTCTCGACACACTCTTGAAGCGACCACCGCTTTGTTTAAACGTTTACCGAGAATGGAAGTTTCCGTCAGAATCATCAATGTCCGAAAACGAAAGAGCAAGACTAGAGCTCCTCATTGATGACACAATATTTGCTCTAAACCAAGTCGGGATCGATGTCACAGTGGTTTGCCCTAAAAATGCAGCATATCTTCCCTGTGCTGCAAAAGGGGCAGGCGGAGCCGCTTCAAAGGCAGAAAACGCGAAGCAAACAAAGTAGGCACAAAGATACGGGGCTGACAACGTTCGTTTGGTTCCGTTCGGGTTCGACCTTCACGATGGATTCGGGCGAGCGGGCAATGCCTTTGTCCGCGAACTTGCAGAGTTCTCTAGCAAGTTGCGGGGGACAAATCCGGCTCTAGAGTACAACACAGTGCTTCTGCGGCTGGAGCGTACTGTACTGCAGTACACCGCCACCGCTGTAAATCAAAGGCGCCTGTTGCCTGCAGCGGTCTGACTTAGTCTAGACTCCACTCTCCCGTCGTAAATAAAGGGTGTTCTACAACTTGACGAAATTAAAGACAGAAGTTTGGAAACTGGTGATCTGCCAAGAAACTGAATACATATGTTAAATGTGTTTAATCCATAGAACTTTCCGTCTAGAGCTTCCTTTCCTTCCCAGACACGGAACTTTCCACTGCAACAGCGCGCATTATCTCCCATCATGCAAACTGTCATTATCATAATCCGTACGTACTCGCAGTCCCAGAACTGTTATTGGTAGACACCTTTCTAATATTGTTCGCTCGACTGACCAATGCAATGAGTGGAAGTTCTTGGTCCTTGTCTACAACAGCACATAGAGCAACTCCGTCGGCTATGCCATCAATCGTGGCCACAAATGTGCAACAAGCAAAGGAAATTATTCAAACCAACCGTTTCGATAATATTCACTGCAAACAAGCGCTAAAGTGTCTCCGAATCCATGGTGCATAAAACGCCAAGTTGGCTACAAAGCGGGATGTTCTCGCTGCAAAGATGGTACAGAGGAAAGTAAGTTTGAACACAATTTGCGATTTGATCTATGGCAGCTTTGATCAAAGTGAACCGGAATTTTTCGTGTCACCAGCTTGCCCTAAAATACCGTACGGATTACAAAGAGCGACAAACAAGACGAAAAAGTGATGTGAATTAAAGGAGATAAGCCCGTCTTCGCCAATGGAGAAGTTTTAATTGATGAACCAGTGCTTAATGCGAATCCTATTATCACTACTGAGGACGGACGTAAGCCAACTTTTGAAGCAGTGGAATTTTGTAGGCTTCTCCATGTACTTGCAGACTCTCGCATGACGGCCAAAACGTAACGCCTTATGACCTGCCTATCTCGTGCGGAGCTTGGTGCGCAAATTGAAGATCCATGGTCGGAACATATTGCGCAGTTGTTCAATGATTCGGAATTTAATCCAGAAGCGATTCAAATGTTGTCGGGAGGGGTAAAAAATGATGATATTGCATCCATTAATCCATCTCTGCGACGGCATTTGCGAGACGGAGGCGTTTTGAGACGCAAGTTTGGAGAACTAATGAGCTGCTATGGGACTTGTTTTTTACGTTATCAAGCCTCGGGTCAAGGTGATCCTGATGCCTTTGCGCTTTTTGCGGAGGGAAGGACATTTATTATGTATACTCAATGCTTTCTGAAGCAGTACCTTTTTCTGAGCCCTTTGACGACAAGATCATTAAGCTCCGATGCACAAAGAAAGAAAGGCGTGGGAATTGGAGTTCGTCTGGTGAGGTCAACGACGACAAGTGCGGTTCAGCCCGCTAGCAAGAGACAGAGTCTGAGCACTACAGGTGGGAGTGATTTTGATTCTCTTGAGTCTGCTCTCGAGCCTCAGCGTAAAGGCGTCGCGAGGCAGTTGGAGGAGGCAGAGAGCTATAAAATGGTATACGAGGCACTACACGCTAAACGGCGTTGGAACAATGAAGCACACATTTATGGCAGAAAGAAGAAACGGGAAGAACTCGTTGTTCGCTAACAGCTCCAACCAATCAAAGCGAGGTATCTGTGAGTGTGAGCACAAACTTAAGGCCCCCACCAATACTCCTTGTATCTGCAAGTTGTTGAGATTGACTTCTCTCTTGTGGTGGTTTACAGATCCAAGATCCAGAACCCATCGAAGCATTCCCCCTTCTTTATCCTCAATGAAATCGACACCTTTCCTTCCCGAAGAAACTTCTTCCAGTTTGCGAGAATAGGCAGATACAAGGCGGTCTAGGTTAGCTTCTACATTCTCTCCCGCACTGCGCTCTCTAGAAGCTGACCCTGCAGAAAGCTCGTTCATAATACAAGAAAGTAAACGAAAATGACAGCGCAAGTCCCTCTTGGCACATCGTAACATCGCGTCCTTCGCAACTGCGACGAGAAAGTAGTAGACCACTTGCACTGCCCCAAGACTGCTCGGCAAAGAAAGTGAACGATCAGTGTGCCAAAGGGTCGACACCAAAAAGAGAAGGCTGTCCGCAGCAGTATAAGGAGCGTCAAGAATCTTCGGTGATACATTCGAGTACCCCCAACCTGAGTTGAGCGCTTGGGATGTTGCAGAGCAAACAATCTCTACTGCAATTCTGAAAGACCTTTCCGCAGCTTCACCGCTGGCCAAAGAAACGCTGCAAGTCTGCGCAATAAATGAAATGACAGATTGGTCGAATATATTTTGATCCGGATCCCCAGTCGGGATTCTGTACCAGTCTAGCAAAAGTTGGGCTGTGACGTCCTTGAATGTTGTGGAGTCATTACTTTCGTGTTCTCTTGTGTTTTTGGCTATGGTCATGTGGGATTCGTTCACATTAATTGAGGTGTTTGCTGTTTCAGGTTTGTGCACTGCATTCCTCGCCAACTCAACAAGAGAAAAGAAGTCCTCCGCACTCATGGGCGTGTTTGGCACGTTCTGCTTCCCGGCAACTTTGAAAATTACTTTTAAATTGAGATGAAAATCACCAGGTGTTGCCAGTGGTTCTCCGATCACTACCTTTTGGATCAGAGCACATGGGAATGAAAGTGCTGTGATGTTCCTACCGTTGTCAATTGCCTTTGCAAGAATCTCATCATAGCTTGTCTTGCTGTCTTGCTGTCTTGGATTTTGTTCAGGGCCTGAAGCAGTCGTCGACGGCATTCTCCTTCCGGGACCAGACGAGCTCGACAGCAAGCCTCCCCTTCGTTGGGAAGAACCCAATACTCTGGGCGCCCCATGGCTTGCAGGTGCTCGCAGGGGGCCCTTACTATCTTGAGCTGCTCCACTTGACCTTTGCTTGGGGACAAACTGGCCGCTTGAAACATTACACTGATACAACCCTGGGATATCCTTAGCAATATCACATGGTTTTGAGGTCGAAGGTTGATTATTTGGGTTGAAATGCTTGCGAAGATACTAGGGTCTAGGATTGATACTGAGAAGGAACAATCTCTGGGCGGTGAATTCTTGAAAACTCTTCGTAAACACGAGAGAGATCAGGTCCGGGTAACATTCCGTACGTAGAGGCCGGTTTGGTCTGTCTCCTGTTGGCAAACGCAGATCCCATCTTTTCGTTCAGGTCCCGAACTGCCTTTTCCTCTGATTGACGTGCAACGATTGCACAACCAACATCAAAGTTGGCATTGCAGATAACGTGGGCAACTCACATTGAAGTGCTTGCTCGGCGGCGAATGAAACCAAGCGCATGCAATTGATCCGCAACCCCATCTCCTAAAGTAGATGATTGACGACTGCGATTCCGAGATCGCATGCTGTCCTGCTCCATGTGCAAGAGGCCTTGAAAATGTACGAAAGGCGTACCATTGACGTGATTACCATCATGTGTCGGAATGATGTCGAATAGTGTTGAATCTGCGTTGTCTATTATGAAATTGTGTAACTTACACGCCACTAGTATGATCTGACTAGCTTTGCGCAATGGATACCTCACTGCAGACCAGTATATGCCGAAACGGCAGATAAGAATACGGAAGGCTTGTTCCACGACCGTGTGATATAGCGATAGATACAGGTTAAATCCATCCTCTCGTTGGGTTAAACTGACACCCGGAAACGGAGTCACCACGCAGTGCTCATTCGATTAAGCATCGTCTGCAACTACTGCCGCCCAATTCAGCAATGATTCACTCTTGAGAAGCGGATATAAAAGCGTAGCACTGAAAGCAGTGGAGTCGTGTGTACCACTGGAGTGTCTAGATGACACAAAGCAAAATCGATAATCTGCCTTAACCGCCATCTGCACACAAATGGTAAAGAAATACTTTCGATTGTAGTACTTTCTAGGGTCGGGAACCTCACTGAGACGCGGCTTCACGATCTCTACTGCCAATCCATCCAGCGCCGCAATCACGCCATACAAGGGCATTTTTCGTAATAAGCAGAACATATCAGCGCTGTCTTTACACTCCGCTTCTGTTTCCGGAAATCTTATGGCTGGAAGCGTAGTTTCCAGTTCGTCCAGAGTTTGTGCGAAAACGGCGTACAGAGTGGATGTGCCAAATCCATAAGGCCAACACACATCAAGATAACTTGCACCCGCCAAGAGTCGAAGAGAGACAAACAGCATGACCTCAACAGAAACCGTAGGCGCAATTGCAGAATGAAGTCGTTCTTATAGCTCTAATGCTGTCCTTAAAACCGCAACGACAAGCAGAAACTGCGACTTAGACATCCTATGCATGCGTCGGAACTGATTCTCAGGAAGACTGGTAATGTGATGTTGTGCATCAAACACGGGACGCGAAAGCACGGTTCTGATCGTCACCGACGGCTGTCTCTTGTCCAGTTTCTGCCAAATTACGGACACAATATTGCATAGAAGTATGAGAGCTGTGCGGCTGCGAGAACCGCGAGCAAGCGTTTGCAAATGTGGTTGCGCTCTTGATGGATACTGCCTGATAAGTGCATGCCGAACACGTCGTCACATGTTATATGTGATACAGACGTGAATGGCAATCTTGATTACTCGGCGTGTAATTAGGAAAGAACGAGGCGGTGATGGGGGCGGAGAAGGTGGTGGTCAGTCACAGCCACAATCGATCATGGTCACCACTGGTGACCATGATAGATTGTCGCTGTGGAAATTTGAATTACGCTTGTGGCACATGTTTCGATTTAGTAGTAGAACAATTAACGTTTTAGAAATTGGAAATCTTCTGGTTCACGCTGATTTCCAAAATTCGAGTTTCCAGTTTTACGAAGTCATAGAACGGCCCTAAAGTCATCATCATCATCATGATCGTCATCATCAAGAGCTAGTACGAGAAGCTCAGTCACGAGCGTTTTCTCGCCTTGAAACGCTTGAATGGGGGCATCGAGCAGCTGAAGAGCGCGTGAGAACAACAAAGCAAGAAGTGGAGAAATTGAGAGTGTTATGGGCGCAGATTGAGGCAGAACGAGCTGCGTAGATTCACGGTGCAGCATGTCGTTCGCCGACTATGTCTCTGTCTAAGATCCACATTCCCATCTCTCACACTCGTTCATGAAAGCTTCATCCGAACTCTCGCCGTCCAAGGCTTCGTCATCCGAGCACTCGCAGTTCAACTCCGCCACCACGCCGCCGTCAAAGTCTTGATGATATTCACGATTGTCAGCTTTGCGTGGGAGATAATCGCGGATCCAGCCCGACACCACCGTTGTGCTCGCGCTCATTCTGCCATCTTCTGCTTGTAAACGAGCGAACGAGACCTTTATTTAATGGCATTTGAAAGCACGTTGTACTAAGTGGACACGCTGCGGAACTCTACTGCGTTATCCAGCGATAGGCGTCTGCGGTTGACGGCCGCTGCAGTGTACTGCAGAACAGTGCGCTCCATGGTGAGCACGAGGTGTGGTATTCGGTGACAGGATTCGTCCCACAAACTAGGGATGTAACCGGACGGGCAACATCTGCGGACATACAATTATTAGTATCCATGTAGCCGGAGGCGGGCAGAATTAGAGGTACAAAATTGTACATCAGACGGACGGTTTCTTTTGGATTTTGTTTAACACGCGGATAACAGCAAAAAGAAAACGGAAAATTGTAGAAACGGTTAGAATTGGGGACGTAAATGTTTAAAGATACAGAGTTTCGAACAAAAACAAATTAAAACAATTTTGTTCCTATCAAAATCAACCAGACAATATTTTATGAGCTCAAACTTCGAACAAATTTAGGTGAAAACTTTTGATACAAAAATTCAAACCAAACGTTTCCAAGTACAACAAGTTTACTACGTGGACCGGATAATACCGGATAGTTTTAAGTATTGCAATGGTTTGGCACCGTTTTCGTCAAGGACCCTCGTCTAGTTGGTGTGGCCTAGTTATATAGGCCGGGCGGGCCAGGGAAGACTCTGCGCCGGGTGGGCGCGCCCACCTCCTTCTACGAGTAAAGCGGACTTTTGCTAATTTAAGAGAAAACTTTAAAAAAACAAAAAGGTAATTAATTTTGAATCTTAATGAGTAATTTATAGAACGCCTAGAGCGTTCTTGGAAAAAACCATCTGCTAAACAACCACGAGTGCCGAGCGGGCCCGTCTACATCGCGTCATGCCGTCATTCTCCTACGCGCGCGACGCCCCGCCGCTTACCACCAAGCCGCTGCCGCATCCACCGCCTCACGCTGCAAGCCGCGCTTCCGCCGCTTACGAGTCCTATATGGCGACCGCGCGGTCGCGTCGGCGTCCCCTACGATCCTCATGATTTTCTCAAGCGCGCGCAGCCCGCAAACCGCCGCCCGCATTACGTCCTTTCACCGAGATGCACATCCTGTCCGATGAGGTCGTGCTGCGGCCGCAAGATCGCCGCCGCACGCGTTTCCTCGCCGAATTCGCCCCACCCGTGAGTGAGACGGACTGCTGGCCTACTTCTAGTAGTGTCACCAGTGACGCAGAGCAGTCTTCCGACTCGGACAGTAAGAACGACACGCTGCAGTTTATGCGCATTTCGAACGTGCATGTGTTGGTCCTGAACGAGCATCAATTGGCACGGTGCACCCGCCTCAACACCATATTCAACTCGATGCAGTCTGGTGTTGGCTTCTCGTTCATGAACTCGTCGGAGGACGTGCCGACCAGCTTTTCGTCGTCGTGTTCGCCTAGCTTCAGCGGATCGGACGATTCTCGTGAGTCGAGAAAACTCATCCGCCTGCGTGGTGGACGCGCACGCGTTCAGTATCGATAGCGCCAAGACGGTGGACGAGGGGTCACCGTGCGCTCTTTCGAACGAGAGCTGGCGCAGGCGTCGCTCAACGCGGAGTCCCCCGACGTGGGCGTGGGCCGCGCGCGCCGTCGGGCCGCAGCCACAGTCGCTGTAGGTGCTGTCAGCGCCGCTGCCAGCCGCCATGCCTTTCGTGTCCATGGCGTCGTCGTTGCCGCTCCCGTAGGCCGTGAGCTTCGTGCCGCAATATGAGCCGCCGCAGGCGCCCGGAGCGGCGCTCGCGCCAGGCGCGCGGCCCCTGCAGTCGTACCTGTCGCACAAGGCGTTCATTGAGCGCGAAAACTTTTACGAGCAACTAATCGCCTTCCGCCACTCAATTGGGCAGCCCATTCGGCGCCTGCCCCCGCTAGGCTTCAAGGGTCTGAACCTGTCTGTGCTGTACCACCGACTCCGCCGGCGTACGTGCGCATAACGGCTTTGACGACGTCATTGCTAACAAGCAGTGGAAGGAGGTGGCCCAGGTGCTGTAGCTGCAGTCGTCGTGCACCGACGCGGACTTTCGCGTGAGACTGCGGTACAAGAACTCTCTCTGAGCCCAAGTTTCTCACCCCAAGCTCGTTGCCCGCCGCCGCCAGCAACAAGTGCGCGTGTACAGCCCGAGCACCAATGCCTCAGAACCCAGAAACGCGCCGCCGCTGCCACAATCCCCGCAACGGCAGCAGCAGCAACAAGCGGAGACGGGATCGGTCGATTGAGGCCCCAAAACAAAAGCCGCGGACGACAATGACAGCCCGTCGTCCGTCGCTGTTCTAGCTACAGAGTCCCGTCGCAGGTGGCCTACAACTGCGCCTGCCATTCGCACTCGGAGGAACAGTAAGCATTCAGCCTCATCTCACCGCTAATAGATAACGCTGCTCATTCATGTGGCTTTGCATTCATTGTATGGTGTGTGACACGGCCAATACCGATTCTTCTCTTGTCGAGTTTAGCTAGACGTAGGTTTTGTTTGTAGGCTATAAAGAAGAAAGAAGTGAAGTACCTTCTCCTTGTAGATTGCGTTGTGGATTGTTGTTCTTTCAGACCCATTTCTTTTGTTTAGCTCTTGCACGTGGGTCTCTAGTTAACAAGTTTATGACTGGTGCTTATCTCGATTTAAGATGATACAACCTCCTTCGTTCTGTTCGCTTGATCAAACGCTAGTTTTCTGTACAATAACTTGCTATCGATTCGCTATGCACTTTGCTTTGTAGACGTGTTACCTCAAACATGTTGCTCATTGCACTAACATTCTGAATGTTACATGCGTCTTCAGTATCATCCATCGTAACATGTTTATGTAACGAATGAAAAGCAAAATGACACGGTAAAGAAAGGCAAGGAAAACGAACATGTGAGATCTCAAGAAGTTATGACTTTACTCGCAAGGTTAATATCAAGGGAAGCATAGAACTCTAAGCCTCCAATTCATACGTTGCTGCAGTCAAACCGGATCTAATATAGAGAATGTGTTCAACTACATCACTCTTCAGTTTTGACCTCTCTGCAGTAAGAATTCTATTAACTGCACTAAAGTGCCTCTCGCCAGAACACGAAGAGACTAGATTGGCATAAAGTCTTAATGCTGCCTTGAACAGATCCGGGACAGAATGTTCTTGCGTCAGCCAGGACCAAATTAACTGTCCGAATGACCCTCCTCCCCAGCTGGGCGAAGTTTCTTTAAGACATTAACAGAAAACTCTCTGTTCATATGTTTTTCAAACGAATCAGTTTTATTTTGTGGAACCCACAGCGTGGAGCAATCCCAGAGCGGGATAAGCCACCGAGGCAGTTCGAATCCCCGCTCTCAAGAGAGGTTTGCACAGCGACAGCGCACCCCGTATCCTCCAGTGTGGGTGTAAATACACGAGGACTTCAGGCTATACCACAGGGTTGAGAAAGAACGCCCGAACGGGAAAGAGGCCAGAAAAGGCGGACACAGTAGTGTAGACCGTAGTTGACCAATGGCGGTATTGGTAGCCAAATGTAGACATCCAAAGGTGGAACAACCAAATGGAAATAGGCGGTAATGAACCAAACCAATGGTAAAAACAAAAGAAAGAACAGAAACAAACCCAAGTACTGGGGCGGAGAGAAAGTACCGGTCGGTAAACAGATATGTGTGCACTCCACGAGTCACAAGAAAAACAAAAGAAAAACAAGACCAATGATGGTATGCACTGCGTGCACTCTCCTGGTTGGGGCCAGGGGTACCGCAGAACTAGACCGTGCTGCGGTAACTCGCTCCGCGAGGAGTTGGAGTCGTCGCGTAGGCGAAATAGTTAGAGCCGCACACCGGGTTACCTTTACTAGGTTGGTGATGGCGTTGAGCCATCACCTAAGTAGTAGAATTAGCCGCCCTGTAGAGGGTTATCAAAAATATCTAAATAATAGATTAATCTAAGCACCTCATCCCAGGCGGAACTATCTGTCATTAGCTTTTCAATCCGATTCCTATATGTGTCAAATTTTTCTTAGTAATCCAATATCTTTTCAATGGCAATTAAATGTCAAATTTTTTGGCTTGCCATCTCTCAATAGAAATTCAATATGTTACCGTTTTCTTCAATTAACAGATTTCCTAAAGGATTATTCTTGAAACGTGAATGAAATCTTAATGACAAAAGCACTCCAGTATTTCCGCCTGGGCATGTGCACCTCCCGTCCCCGGCAGTCCTGACAGTGTTGGACCAAAACCCACGGGGTATTTCTAAAAATTATGAAAAGATTCACTCCATCCAAACAACCAAATAGTGATACACATGCACACATTACGGGTCCGGATCTACGTCATCGTGCTTTTCATAACCTCGAGTTACCCATCGATGGGCGTCCCATTAAGTTATGATTTCCACTACCGAAACGGTATCTCTGAGGAGGGTTTGCTCTACACATCCCCCTTCTCAAGAAGAAACCACCCTGGTTGACGACGAATTCCGTGACGGACATCAGTATATATATCCGACCGCGATGGCGGGTTCCGAACGCTCGGCTTCCATAGATCCACACTCGGATATCACACCAGTCTCTCCAGATCTCTCGAACGCGGGTGTACCTATACCTTTCCTACTTTCTCCTTCAAAATCTCTGATGTCGGAAAGCAATTCTAACCAACAGATTTCTCCGTCTCCCGGACAGCAGACTGCGTCCCCAGCGGGACCTTCCCAGAATGCTGGACCTTTCCCTGGTGCGGGGCCTTCAAATCCCCTGATGGGTCAGATTCATACCGGTTTCCGTTCGGTTCCTCTGTATCCAACAGTACCTCTTGGTCAAGCCCTGGACTTGGGCGCGTGGAACGCATCCGATCATATGCTTACCGTGCCGGCAATTCCAACTTGGATTCCGCGTATCGTATTGATCAACCGTGATCCCTTGCAGCACCCACGGTTGTATTCCCGGGCACCTTGGTTCCATACCGTAGCGGTAATTGACGCCGCATTGTCGGACTCGTATTCCGATAATGGTGTACTCCCTGGTGACCTTCCAGTTGCGGTTGCCCAGTCGTGGGATTGGCGCCTGCGCGTAGCGATATCTCTTGGTCATCTCCGCGTGAGACATGGTCAGACTCGTGATGACGCGAGAAGAAACATGGCGAGAATCGCATACCAACGCTTAGTCCGCACCCCTGGTAACACCCTCATTCCGTCAGAGTACGGGTTCGATGTTGCCATCTTTTGAACTCGCGGAGAAGAATCTTACGGTGCCAACTTGGCTGCCCTTGCGCGGACTATCCAACAGTTTGATGGATTAGCGCGACCGGTTGTCCGTGAGGAATTGTTGTGATGGGAGCGACCGTTGCTCCGTGCCGAGTTTCTATATATGCGAAGCAAGCTGCGAGGCGATTACTTGCATGACCGCGTCCGGTATGAGCGCAAGGCTCGTTCCGAATTCGGATTCTTGGTCCCTTACCAGAACGTGGAAGCTCGAGCGATCGCAGCGCGATTCCTTTATGGACGTCATCCAGCTCTGCCCGATTGGTGGGGTATGGTGGAAGTTCCTCGTGGATGTCTTCCAGATTTGCCTCCGTGCTTGACCTATCTAGGTTCGAAGCTCTTGGCCAACCGACAAAGCAGTTACTGTTCCGTGTTCCAAACCGAATGGATTGCCCTTGTGGCCGTGTTCCTTCTATGGGAAGCGCATGACCAGTGCCGAATCTGGTTTCTTCCGATGGCACTACAAAACAATCTTCGTACGCTTGACCTGCGAGTTCTCCTTGGGGGTGAGTCCAACTTGGAAGAACTCAGATACCTGGTCGATGTCATTGACAGCGTGAATTGGGACACCGTGCCTTTTAACCATCGTGGTCGTGGAGAGCCTAGGGTCTTCGACCGTTCTCCAGTACGTAGGAGTTACCAAGCCGGTGATTTCTTCTATTAAGATCCTTACGAGGGCGGGTTATGTTCGCCTGCTCAGGCTGCGGCCATTCGAGACGCACCGCGTATCACTCCTCACGGACACCCGAGCGGGTATGTCGATGCTGACGAATTCGCACTGCCGGCCGACCTCGACGATTCAATGAGAGACCACGACGCAGTGGGCGTTGACCAAGATGGTGGAATGGGCGCTCCGGGTGCGGACTTTGGTTACAACCCAGCAATGGGCAATCACGTGGTGGCTGACCCAGAAGCAGTTACCATCCGCCAGTTCCTGACCTTAATGGGTGTGAACATTCCCGGGAACGTTTCCACGACGGAAGAGTTACGCGCATTCGCGGCGCAGTACTTCCAATCATGAGGAACTTCCTTTGTGGGATGCTCGGGAACGCTTGGCGTTGACCAAATACATGACCTGAATGATAGGTAAACGAAATACACAAACCAACAACTAGTGGTAAACTTCTGATAAGTCTTCTTTGCTTCTTCTTCGTAGATCTTCTTCTTCTTCTTCTTCCCTGAATCTCCATAATGACCGTTATCGGTAAATCTTCATGACCATAGTTGGTAAACCATTCCATGGTGACTATCCTTCAACTTCATTCGCAAGTTCATCTTCTTCTTCTCTTCAACTGCGACTACTTCAAGTTCTTCTTCTTCTCATTCTCGAGCAACGAGAGTTTCCTTCGCGGGCTAAGCGCGTCATCGCTACAGTAGCGTCACCCAGTATGGGCTTCGCCGATGTTGGGCGGTAGCGGCGTACCGGGGCGTCGGTGATAGCGAACAATGAAAGACCTAGGCAGGTGTCTCACTGGTTCGTGGGTGTCTTCCGAAGGCGGAAATCCATACCATCGCACACGATAAAATCACTCTCCATTTGGAGCTTGTTTGTGATTCACAAGTTTTTCCACAACGTACTTACGTGAATACACCGCTTGGTCGGTCGTTGAATTCCCCATGTTGTCCCCTGACGGAATTCCCAAGATGATGCGGGTATAAGAGTCCAGCCCTGACGGCGTATTGAATCCTTCAACAACCAGTGGTGGTTCCACAATCAAGCATCAATGTATCGATTCAACCGTCGTGTTGTTTGGTAATCACAAGTGATACTTAGCCAAATAAGGTATTCCCTGAAGGAGGGCGACGAGCTGATCGTCACAAGCCAAATTCCATACGAATTGGACGACGTAGTGCGAAGGTATTGCATCTCGAATACGAGTATTCCTGTCGATATCAAGGTAGTTGACCGTTCCGACGGTGGAGCTCGGCGGTTACGCGCCGTGTTGCCTGCAAGTGCAAAGCAATTCCATTGGTTGGAACATCACACACGTGGCTCTGTGCAACTGATTCCTATTGGGGGAACAACTGCCAAGTGGCCATGTGTACTTCCAAACATTTCTGCTGTGCAACACCATCTAATTGGTTCGTTCATCTGCCACGTGGAAGTGTGCAAACCATTTTCATTCGTAGTGCACTCAATCTACATTGGACATGATTTCTGGCACGTGGGTGTGTGCAAACGAATCCCATTGGTTGGGCAACACATCAAGTGTCCTTGTGCCACGCCGCTCATTACAGTGGGCGACGGCGGCACCAGAATGCATCAAAAATATGCCAAATTGGCCGATTTCCGTTGCGCAATGCGCCTTTTCTAAACGAACAAGACAGTTCAACAAGGGTCGGTTGAAAAACCTTTTTTAGGTACTGTAGTCGTCGCCCAAGCGGGAGAACACGCCGTGTCGCAATTTCTGACGCTGAATCGTAGTAAGCGAGTGGGCACGTGCTCTGCGCGTGCCCTGAGTCTCCCACGAGGCTGTACTCCGTAGCATTATGCATGACCTGAACAAGGTAGACTTCGATGAAGTTATCGCGGCAAGCGACAAGCCAGGGTCTGCGAACACATCTTTGTAGTCGACAAACGGTTCCTAACGGAAGTAACCAATTGGTTCTGAGAATTTCCACGCTGTGGCAAGTCATCGCCGCGAGGTGCGGGGCACTGTATCGAGAACGAAACAACGTCATGCATCTCTTCCGCCTTCTCAGTCTGAGATACCGATGCGGTAACAAGCTCGGGCGGTGGGGTTACACGGGCGTGTGGATCCACAGAATTCTCAGAATTCTCTTTTAGAGTAGATGAAGAAATAGCCGACTCCTGCGGCAAATCAGTCAGGCCTCGATCCGGATGCGGGACTGCAGCGGGCCGTGACGGCGAATTAGCTTCAGTTGCACTTGAATTACCCTGTGGGGGTACCGTGATAGTTTCCCCAGTAGGATTGGGAGCAACAGTGACACGATCGCGTGAGAGCCGTTCATGAAGGCCATTGATATCCAGTACAACAGTGTCCGTTCCAATAGAAATTACCTTATAAGGTCCCTCAGCAATAGGAGAGAGTTTTTCCTTTGGTTCCTTTTCAGGATTTTAATATTCCTTACGGACAAAAACAAGGTCGCCAGGACTAAGAACCGAGGGTAGCGGTGTACCAATTCGCTTGTCAAAGTTAGCCTTGTAAGCAGCTTGTGCTTTAGACATAGCTTTCCGAGCGACCGGAACCATCTTTCCTAGCCAAGCCTTCCAGGTATCCCGATATAACCGGTGTGAAGGGAAGGTTCCTAACTTGGGTTTAGACTCGATAGCGACCGGAGGCGGTATCCTCGATAGTACGAGCTCAAATGGGGATAAACCGGTACCACAGTAGACCTGTGTGTTGTAGGCATACGTAATAGCGTCTGTGAATAAGTCCCAATTCTTGAGGTGATCCGATACATAGGATCTCAATGCGTTAAGCATCGTACGGTTGAACCGTTCAACTTAACCGTTCCCTTGGGGATGATAATTAGTGGTAAACAGATTCCTGACATCAAGGATACGGCAGACGTCTTGAAAGAATTTCGAAGCGAATTGTCCTCCATTGTCGGATAGAACCTGAACAGGTGGGCCGTAAACAAAAATCCAATGCTAAACGAACGCTTGAGATATCGTCGTTGCAGTGATTGTCCTTAAAGAAACTGTACGAACCAATTTGGGAAACCTGTCGGTAATAACCAAAAAAAAAACGATGACCACAAGCGGTACGAAGTAGCGGTCCCAGAATGTCAGTCGCCACGAACTCCAGTGGAGCCCTTGCAGGAAAAGGCGTGAGCTTCTTTGAGTATTTCCGAAGACGGACATTGTTCTTCCAGCATTCCGGACGACCACGGCGAACTGCGTAGCAGTCTACCGCCATTGCGGGCCAATAGAAATCTCTGCGTAGAGTCAAATACAACTTCCTTCCACCAGGATGAGCACCCAGTTTCACATAATGTGACAGATGTAAAACTCTCTGCTGTAGAGTATGAGGTACCACAATCTGTGGATGTTCCTTATTAACGAAACGAACCAAATAACTTTGGTCATTCATAGCGAACGGGATCTGAAAACCTCCATTGAGGCGAGAGCGTCTCTGCGTACAGAATGGATCGGACAACTGCTCTCTTATCATCTCCTCAGGATTAATAGGCACAAAGGAACCCGACGCGGGTTCCGTGGATTAGGTAACGAATAAATCGTCACACACGTCATCATCTATCGTCTCGATCAAACTATCCTTGGCCATAACCATAAAACACGGTATCTCGGGGTCTTCCATTGCGGATGTATAAGCGTTAGTCCCTAGACGAGAAATGGCATCTGCTTGGCAGTTCAGAGAACCTTTCTTATAGTGAATTTCGAAGTCGAATTCCGCTTAGCGGAGACGCCAGCCAATTAACCTGCCAAAGGGTTCCGACATTCCGAAGAGCCAACGGAGAGCCGAATGGTCGGTATGCAACACGAAGTGAGTACCCATTAAGTAGGGTCGCAGTATGTTCAATGCCCAGACGAGGGGTAAACATTCTTTCTCAGACACTGAGTAGTTCTTCTCATGAACATTCAGTGTCCTTGACCAATATCCAATCGGTTTACGAGTTCCGTCTTCCAAGGTTTGGAACAAAGCGCAACCAACTTGGTAGGTACTAGCGTCTGTGTCAACCGAATATGGTAAACCAGGAGTTGGTAAAGCCAAAACTGGTGGTGACGTTACAGCGTCCACAAGGGACTGAAATGCGGAAGCTTCCGCTTCCCTGAAGGGTTCCAGCTCAACTGGCCTGCCATTCTTCAAACCCTCGTTAACGGGAGCCGAGATCTCGGCAAAATTCGGAACGAATCTACGATACACGTTACAAAGTCCAAGAAAAGAACGGAGTTCCGTTTGATTGGTCGGATGCTTGGCTTCCTTCAAGGACTTCACACGAACTTCTTCAATCGAAAGCTTTCCGGGACGGATCGTATGTCCAAGATACTGAACCAAATCGGTGAAAAACTCGCACTTCTTTAACTTCAGAGTTATTCCGGCATTGCGGAGAACACGCATGATTTCTCGCACATGAGACAAATGGTCATCCATGTTGTTGGAAAAGATGATGATGTCATCAAGGTATACCAAACAGGTCTTCCACTTGTATGCAGCCAGTAGAACATCCAATGCTCTTTGGAACGTAGCGGGTGCATTTTTGAGCCCAAAGGGCATTCGTTTGAAGCGATACAAGCCTTGATGGCATAAGAAACCGGTTTTGTTACGGTCTTCCGTGCGGGTAGGAACTTGCCAATATCCCCAATTCGCGCCGAGGGCCGTGAAAACCTGAGCAATCCCTAGTGAGTCAATGCATTCCTCCATTCGTGGAATCGGGGAGACGTTCTTAACTGTAACCGAATTGAGGCGACGGCAATCAATACAGAATCGCCACGATCCGTCCTTCTTAGCAGCTAGTACTACCGGTGATGCCCACGGGGATTGGGTCGGTTCGATGACTCCAGCATCTTCTCAACTTGAGCTTCTTCTTCTTTACTAGCCTTAGAGCAAGCCCTATAAGGGTGTTGCGCTATTGGCCGAGTGTTCAAAAGGAGATCAATTCTGTGCTCGGTAATCGAGATCTTCCCTAGGGAACCGTCCCACATCGGGGTAAACTGCCTCAACATATCACGTAATTTCTCACGATGAGTGTCTGGTACATGTTCCAGATTCAATTCTTCCAATTCCTTAACAGGATCCTTCTGTTCTTGTCCAGGGAGACTAGCCTTTGCCTCAGGCTCTAATGGTGCGTTCGGCGTACCGACATCCGAAACGGTTGCAATTATCTCCTCTTCCCCCTTCGCCGAGTACGTCCGCGAGGGTAACCTTTGTAGGTATTGAAGCGGCCGGATGCGGCATTAATGAACCAATAACCTGGTGTTTGGTTAGCCATTGAGGTTTAGGCCCCAAATTGGCTATCAAAAGCTTAAAAGGCTCCTGAGGTTCAATATGAACAACTACATTAGCGAGAGCAAGACGACGAGAATCATACACTGATTGTATCGGTTGCACGACACGTAAACCATGCTGGTCCGAGCTCACAGTGTCCCAGGTTTGGGATTCCGCCGGAATCGAAATTAACCGGGCGCACCGTAAACGAGTAGAAGTTCTATCCATGTTTGGATTATCCTGTGCGGCAGGGAGAGGAACTTGACGCTTGAAAGCTTGCCGAAGCGGCTTCCGAACAATCGGTATGGTCGAAACATCTTCCATTTTCACACATTTGGAATGCGGACGAATCGCTTCGACGAACCTGTGGCAAAAGTCGCACCCAGAATAACGGGACCAGCTAGTGATTCGCATACGAGAAATTCCAATTGGACTGTACATTGGCCGAGCCCAACCATCAGGTCAATAAGCCTTCTCTCCGTAATGGAGTGTTGTTTGCATCGGCAATATCCAGCGATGGACCTTGACGAATCAACGACCGTACCGAGGCAGGTAACAACGATTTAACAAAAGGTTAGGACCTGCTCCTGTATCTAGAACACATAACTGTCGAACCATAAACTGGTTAGACAAGCCAACGTCAGCGTAAACCTTGTAGTTACGCTTGGCCATGACCATAACCCGATCCGGGACACGGCGATTTCTATACCGCACCCACGGTCGCCGCAGGACACCAAATTGTCTCGAGTTCACGTCGGATTCAGCCGATTTCCTAGTAAGGATCTTGACTGAGGAGCGAGGCGATGACGCCTCGGGCGCAACACTCCTCGACTCTGTGGGAGCCCTTCCGTTCGGGGAAACTCCAAAATTAGTTTTTCGAAGGCGAATCCACCGAAGCGGTTTTGCCTCCGTCTTAGGACTGAACGACCTCAGAGATTTGAGCTCCTTGAGATACCGGCGCCGGGTTGGAGACCGCTGCAACGGTATTTGGCAAGAACAGCGAACGGACCTTTTGGTAAGACAAATTGGGAACGCGCGCACGTTCTTCTTCTCTAAGGGACTCATAAGCTTCGATAATTTCGACATATCTTTCAGATTGAACTGACAGTGGGTCGAAACATGACCATGATGGTAGCAAACATGGCAGATTAGCGTTGAATATCGAAGGGTGGACGGGTATCCGTACGGTTATCCATCCGATGTTGCGGAGTAGTTTTATCCCGCCAACCGGGTCTACTGAAACGTATGATGTTGTTGGCATATGGGACCTTCGGTGCTACAACCTGTGTTCCCGCGTACAGAGCCGGGTCTTCCTCAGAGGAAATTGAGGTGGACGGAAACTCCGTACTAAGCAAGGACTGTCTGCCCTGGCTTTGAGCCAAATGAACATTATCCACACCTGGATTTTTCGTACAACGGTGGACTAACGAGAGTGATGGTGAGCTCTCCGCATGGAGTATCCTAGAAGACCGATGTTTCGGGTGTTGGCGAGCACGCAAAGCATCTCCCTCTGCCTGGGCGAACTGAACCAGTTCCAGGTAGGTTGCCTTCCTGTCGGATTCCCGATACCGGGACACAAGTGTCCTGATGGCAGGATCTAAACCATCGCAAAACAAAGCGCATCGCTCATGGTGAGAATAGTCATTTCCAGAACGATGGAAAGTCTTATTGAGCGAGTCGAGTAAAGCGTTTCCGTTTCTCCGGATTTCTGTTTTGTATGGCGTAAAGCCAAGATGGCAGACTGGATCGCGGTACTGGTGGCGTATGACCTCAGAAGGTATTGAACAGCTTCCGGCCAACAAGTTACACCTCCCTCCGAGGCACGGGAAACTCCCATGACTGAGCGAAACTGATCTTCAGCTATTCCTTTAAGGAAGTAAGGTAGTTCTACGAAAGCCTGGGCTTCGCTCATCATGAGTATGTCGGCTTCCGATACGAAACGGGAGTAAGTTCAGTACCAAAATTGGGTCTTCACCACTGAAAGCGTGATCCTTCAGCGTGAGGTCCTCCTCTTGATACAGTCCTTCATACGACCTGTTCCACCGGGAGTACGATCAAGTGATGAATCGTCTAAGCGATAATATCGATACGATAACAGTTTCCGAAACAGGATGTTAGAGGGCTTCAACTCTTGAGTCCAATGTGCTTCCTACCCTTCTCGTGGGTCATGATGGTGCCGTGCGCAGCATAGGTAACCTTGGACCGCGTTGCTCGTTCGCGGCGGTCACGATATCCATCATTGAACGAGTCAGATGACTAAGTAGTAGAACTGTCCGAGTCGGACTCAGAACGAACCAAACGGTCTTCATACGTAGTCGGACGGTCCTTTCGGAACTTCTTTGAAGAATGACCGATTGAAATCCGAGGGCGGGCATCTTCCCTTGCTTGGGCAGCAATGAACTCTTCATCTGCGCGGAATGTAGCCTCGAGCGTATCGATGCGACTCTGGGCTCGCTCCATCATACTCTGGAGAGTCTCGAAACCAGTTTCGATATTCGATACGAATATGGTCCGGGCACCGAAACCTTCCAACATGGAATTAATATCCTTACGCATGGTGCGTAGTTTTGCACTAACATCCCTAACTTGGGCTTCCTCGACACGAGCTCGGAGAGTCTGAATATCCTGCAGATGATCGCTATTCGATATACGGAGAACCTGCACATGGGTCTTCAACTCCTCAACCCTGTGAACCACGGTGATGTAAGTCAGATGCGCATTGGATTTTGTGGATGTACATTAGAGACACCAAAGATGTTCTATGGATGTCCGTAAAAGATATGCCCTGTATATCCTATAGATGTGCAATAATATGTCCATTAGATATCCATCGAATGCGTCAAAGATACTCTTTGGATGCAGTAGAATCTGTCGTATCCGATGGATATATTATTGCACATCTGAAGTACATCCGCTGGACATAATAAGGACATCCAATACATATCTTTTACGCATATCTGCGGAACATCTTGAGGACATCTGATGGACATCTTCTGGGCATCCAGGATGTCCGTCGGATGTACATTGGACGCCCGGCGGATGTCCGAGAGGGAACATCTTACGGGTATCCAATGAACATCATTGTTCTCACTGGGCAACCTCATGTACGAGAGAACCCAATTGGGTAGATATCACAGCCAACCACCAGCCTGGGTAGCCGGGACATCCGGGGTCTGTTTCACTTGGGCCGATGTCGGCTTTTCCTGCCTAGGATTCCGCGGACACCTGCTTCGACAGGCGGGCGGCGGAGCGAGTTCGAACCTTCACGAGATCCCTCGAAGGGGCTAGCCGATATAACCAGACGTGGTCCGACTGATTACTGTCAGTACAAGTAACAAACCAAAGCCAAACAATGCCAACGAAAGCAACAAAGATATTCCAATTCCGACAACAAGAAACAATTCGAAAAAACGATCAACAAACAATTAACACCAAACTGTTGTTAACCCGTTCTTAAAG